>JANIJG010005712.1:4770-68451 GCA_024611175.1 Megaceryle torquata
CGGAAAAAAAAAAAAAAAAAAAAAAAAAAAAAAAAAAAAAAAAAACAACAACAAACAAACCCACCAAAACCAAAAAACCAAAACCAAAAACATACCATAAAATAACAGCAGAGTTTCTTATGTATGAGTGAATTGTAAAGAACTGAAAACAATACATCAAATTTCCCTTCTGTGAAACATTTAAGACTATACTATCATTGATGCCAATATTCTTTTTTTTTCTTTAAGAGTCTGGTTAACAGGGTTCATGTAATTATGGGAAAGTCCGTCTTTCTATAAATTAACATGTTCTTTTAGTTTCAGTTACCATAAGCCCTTCAAGTGCAGGAATTAAAAATCAAATAAAAGAAAATCTCTATTATTTTTAAATAATTTGCAACTCTTAAGCCCATCTGTTTGGTGTGCCTAATTCACCTCTTAAGAAGGAATTTCAAACACTGCAGCTAGTTTTTTTTCTTCTGCAGATTCCAGAAATTACCACTGAACTAGCAGATTTCTGGAGGATCCAATCTGCACAACCTTGAAAAGATTATATTTGACAGGTTATTACATCTTATTAAACCAGAGACCTGTTTTGTCAGAGAGACAGACCTATGGGACAGCAACAGGCATTTAACTGAAAATGTTACTAAATTAAAATTTCCTATCCATCTGCACAGTTGCATGGATGGGGCTTTGAGCAACCTGCTCCAGTGGAAGGTGTCCCTGACCATGGCAGGGAGGCTGGAAAGCAGATGATCTTTAAGGTTCCTCCCAACTCAAACCATTCTATGCTTTTCTATGTTCTCACTTTTTAATCTCGAACTTAAAGGTCCTGATTTTTCATGTTCTCTCATTAAATATTTCCAGACTTGAAACAAATAGACCCACGAGCAGAATTAACAAGGCCTCCCTTCTTATGGCTTTGAGTTGTATTGTTAAATTCTGATGTGTAATAATGTATCAGCTCCAATAGAAGCTTCTATTGTGGTGGAAGTTTCACATTTTCTCTCTCTCTCATTTTTCCACCTCTCATACTTTCCTGTATTGATTCACTGATATTTAATACCAGATGAGTTCATTCTTTATTTTTCCTCTGTTTGACTCTTTTTATGGAAGTCATGGATTCACAGAATCATAGAAATGTGTGGGTTGGAAGGGACCTCTAGAGGTCATCTAGTCCAACCCCCCTGCTGAGAGCAGGGCCATCTTCAACTACAACAGGTTGCTCAGAGTCTCATCAAGTTTCAACTTGAATGTCTCCAGGGATAGGGCCTCAACCACCTCCCTGGGCAACCTGTTCCAGTATTCTACCATAGGACTTCTTTTCACCCACTGACCTCTTTTGGATTTGATTGAAAATAACCAAAGGAGAAGAAAAACAGAGAGGAGGGTTAAAAATTAGCACTATGGCCTAAAACATAAAAAAACCTTTTTTTTTTTTTTTTTCTTTTCCTGTTGCAATCTGTGTATGTCCTATTCTTCCTTTTCTAAAAGCTCTATGTTCTAAAACTTGTAGCATGAGAATGTTTCCAATATTTGAGTTCCTGATTTTTTTGCCATTCATTTGTATACATTTTGCTTAATTAATTCAGTCACTACTGTACTTAAATATTTGTCCATAAAGCTATAGGTGATCTCTAAAACATTCAGTTAATTATGTATGACTAATTTATATTTCCCTTTCCAGATATCCATATTTTCCAAATTTATATTTTATAATCTGACTATTCTTTCAGATCTGTTTACTTCATCTGAAATGCCTTACAACTTTGTCATATTTTTTCTATATAGAATAATTGTATGCCATCTGCAAACTGCCCTGTGAATATCTAGCTATTTCCCCTCATAAATAATTACAATATTTGTATTTCTATAACCCATTCTAGGACAGAATTCAAAATGTGTATAGACTTTCCCTCTTCCGGGTTGTGCTAGTTCTTTTGCCATATTGCAAATAATCCATTCATTTCTCTCAATTGTTTTGATCACTTACATTCTCATCTTCCCCAGTATTTTATTTTCAGAAATACTTTTTTTTCTTAGCAGCTTAGAGTGATGAGATTTTGTCAAAGTTACTTCGTAAGTACAAATAAATAACATCAGCCTCTTTTCTACTTATTACTAATTTACTGACTCTCAGAGATTCCATTAAGTTAAAAGTAATGTGTTTTACTTTACAAAAGCTATTCCTGTTTGTTCCAATCCCATCACATTTATCTCATTAAAAGTATCTGGCACAGATTTTCTGATGTGTAATTCCCAAGATCATCCCTAGTGTTTCTTAAAAGCAGATAAACACTTGCTGCCATCCAGTTCTCTGAATGGAACAGCTGTGAGACTGCACATTTTTATTAACTAGTCATCAGCCATATTATTCCATATAATTAATACTACGTGTCAGAGAGAAAGATTTTTGTCTACTTTTTTCTTTTGCAAATATACAACACCACCAACTCTTAAAAATTAAGAGTTAAATTACCTCAACTGAAAATTTACTTATATTTCTGGAAAACAGACTGTACCAAGCAGATACAGTTCTTTGCTTCTAGGACCAGGTTTTGTCCCTGATGCAAAGCCACAGTCTGGAGAGCTGTGAGGAGAGCTGTTTGTTCCCTCCCAGATTTTCAGAAGAGACACTGACCTTTCTAGTCCAAGACTAAATGAAGACAGTGAAGACAAGAGAGTGGTAGATTCCTATTTTATGACATTAAGACTTCAGAAAAATAGATGAGATTGAATGAAATACAGCATACATAGGGTCAACATGAACCTACACTAATTAGTCCTTTAGCAACGTTAGGAATGCAAAACACCATTGTTCAATGCCCTTAGCACTTTCCTCATCTTTATTTACGTGTAATATTTGTAAGAAGATTCTGAAGTGAGAGCTGCAGGGTAGATGTGGGGCATAAAGACTAAATATGGGATGCGGGTGCTCATTCTTTCACTACACACAGGCACAAGACACAGCTGCCTGAGTAGCCACTGTGCCCCTCAGCAACTGAATCTTCTTCCCCACAGAAAAACAGATGTCAAATCAGTCATTCAGGAGACCACACATCTTACAGGGAAAGAGAAGGGGGGGAAGGCACTGACTGCCCACACAAACATACAATTCTAGGGGAAAAGAAAACATTTGCAGAGTATAAGGTCTTTTAGTAAATTCTACTTAATACTTTTTCTCTTTATATAGCAAATTGTTAACTTATTTCTTCTTAATCTTATCACAGGTTTAAATGCCCCTGCAAATGCATTAAGACATTGTCAGAGAACATAATTACACTACACCATGATCCCCCCCCCCACCAGCGCTTCCAGAAGGCAGAGAGTATCAGAACACTAAATCCATTACTAAATAATAGCTATAATATTGTAGTAAATAAAATTATGGAGAAATTGAATTAGACCATCTACCTATCATAGCTCTTCAATATCACACCTAGCAGGCCAAAAAGCATCAGCAGAAGGAGTTTGTGAGAAGACAGTGGGAGATGGATGTCCCTGTGAACAACAGATCCTCACAAAGATGTGCCAACCAATGTTAGATTACATCACAAACCTCTTAACAAAGCATTCACCCAACCATAATTAAGAAAACTCATTTATACTAACCATTATGATGAAAATTATGTTGAGAAATCCATCTAATTAAAAGTATAGTAACACTCATCCACTCAGTTCAACACATGTGGAGAATTAAATCAAAGACATTAATTAATTAACACTTAAAGTAAGTGGTGGCATATTAGTTAGGGGGTCAATTTCTACAGTGGGCAATCATGGCAGATTCTTACTATTTAGGTCTCTTTAGTTTAAAAGGGACTCTATTCTCATAACCATTTTCAATTAACACTGAGGGTTGTTTTTTTTCTCCAAATGTGTGTATTTGTCCATGTGTTTCTCATTCAGTGAGAGGCAAAGCATCAGTGCAGTTATAATGGGAAAAAGCCAATAAATGTAAAAAAATGACACTGGTCTATAATTCAGCCTCAGATATGAACATCTGTAGCTAAAGAAATTACAAAGGAATTATACAAGAGCTAAAAACAAGATATAACTTGATTATAGTAGATAAAATTTGAATATACACAGGGATTCCTATTAATTTCTACTCACATGCATTGGCTTTAGCCTGGGCACCTCCATAGTATCACAACATTTAAGCTTTTCCTTGCAAGTATAGTGCTTAGGACAATGGAACCCCTGCACTACAATCATAGCCTCTGGGTAATACTATAACCTAAATTATCATCATCATCATTCAGATTGAATTAACAGGCTTGGAAAGAATATGCATCCAGGGAGGAATCTTCGGACCAATCTTGCTTAGATCATTACTGATAGCTATAATGAGAAGGGCAGTAGAATATTTGCTTTGATGTATTCAGGGGCCTGGGAGAACTGTGCTAATAACTTGGTCAATAATCTTGATGTAGCAAAGATTAGACAAACTGAGCTGTGTTACAGGAGGATGACTCCAAGACTGAATTTCATCCTCTCCCACACCTTTAATTTTATTATCAGATGAGATTCTCAAAAAGAATTTAAAAGAGTTTATGGCTTACAGTCCTTTGAAAAATCAAAGGGAGCTCTATTCCTGTTTAAATTAGGCTGAAACCTACTTTTCCCAAAAGCCCGAATATAAAAGAATCCGACTTTTCAAGATTATATATAAACGCAACTGTCATCCTTGGGTTTAGCAGTGTTTGGGAAAATTTTGTACTTATCCACCCACACATGATCTTACTGAAGTCTGCAGAGAGTTCACCCACAGATGGATGAGACTCACTGTGTGTGTATCTAGAACGGCGGAGCAATACTAACAAACCCCAAATTTCAGTCAGACAAGCCCAGTGAAAATTCACTTGGAGGCTGCTATTTTTGTTAGGGTTTCTTCTTCTGTAATCCCCAGTGGCAATACAATGAACAGCTACTATATGGGCTCAGCCTCCTTTGAATATTAAATTACTGAAGTTCAGAAGAATTTAATTAGTATCTCACCTACTTACCATCTTCCAATGAAGCCTCTGCTACAATTACGGTACTACATTACAAGCAATTTCAGCTTAATTGAATAACTTGAGTAAAACCTGTGTTCCAATTGCCAGAATTATCTGTATTAAGATAGTTAAAACTGAGTTAAAAACCAGAAAAAGTGACATGATCTTTATGCATTTTGTGATACCAGGTTTATGGCAGTGTCCTGGTCTGAGTGAGAACAGAACTAATTCTGTTCAGTGATTTTACTTTTCAGCTCAGTTCTTCTAACTAACTGCACTATCTGAAGTTAGCAGCCTGTTTTCACAGAGCGTCTACTTCTAGCAGTGATAACACCCCATGTTAGTACCAAGGGCTGGTGTGCAGACCAAGGCCACTGCTGGATCTTGTGTACTACACTGGGGGGTGCAGAAAGTGAAAGGCTGCACCCACAGGGAGAGGCAGACAGGACCAGTGACCCTAAACTGACTAGTGACTATGTAAGTCATATTTGGTATAAAGCTGAGGTAGCAGGTGGGTCAAGTGCTGGCTCATCTCTTTTTCCAACATCTTCCTCAGTCTTTTAATGGTTGGCATCCATGGAGGACGCTGTGTGTTCCTGAATCCAGCACCTGAACACAGTTCCCATTTGCTGCTGGGC
This sequence comes from Megaceryle torquata, assembly GCA_024611175.1. Classification (NCBI taxonomy): domain Eukaryota; kingdom Metazoa; phylum Chordata; class Aves; order Coraciiformes; family Cerylidae; genus Megaceryle; species Megaceryle torquata. The sequence goes on from JANIJG010005712.1 coordinate 10,391, forward strand.
CCAGTCTGAGACTTTCTGGTGCCTGCTCCCCACCAGTCCAGTCAGCCTCACCTCTGTGCCAGGTAAAATCATGGAGCAGATCCTCCTGGTATCTGTGCTAAGGCACATGAAAAATAATGAAGTGAAGCCACGTTGGCTGTCACCAAGGGCAAATTGTGCCTAATTTGGTGGCCTTCTATGACAGAGTTACAAGTCTGGTTGATGTAGGAAGAGCAACTGATGTAATCTACCTCAACTTTTGCAAAGCATTTAACACTGTCCCCCATGACATCCTTGTCTCTAATATGGAGAGACATGGACTTGATGGATGGACCATCCATAAGGAACTGGCTAGAAGTTCACATTCAGTTATGATCAATGGTTTGATGTCCAGGTGAAGACCAGTGGATCTGTTCTGGGTCCAGTGCTGTTCAACATCATTGTCAGAAACACAGGACAATGGCATCAAGTGCACCCTCAGCAAGTTTGCTGACAACACCCAGTTGTGTGTTTCGGTGGACTTGCTTGAGGGAAGGGATTCTGTCCAGAGGGACCTTGACAGACTTGAGAAATGGGCCAATGCAAACTGCATGAGGTTCAACAAGTCAAAGTGCAAGGTCCCACATCTGGGCTGGGCCTACCTCAGGCACAATTAGAGACTGCGTACAGAGTGGGTTGAGAGTAGCCCTGAAGAGAAGGACTTGGGGGTGTTGATTGACAAGAAGGGAGGTTAGATTAGATGACCTCTAAGGTCCCTTCCAGACTAAGCCATTCTATGATTCTATGATAATCAATGGTGACGGTGATGTAGTTGCTCCCGGGGGGGTCCATACTGCTTTTGTATATATTTGGATATATTCAGTTTTATTTTCATTAAAGCCATTCTAGTTTCCTTTTCTAATTGCTAAGGGAATAAGGGAGAGAGACTTTCTCTTCCCCTTGGGGGAGGGAGGAGAGACCATCTTTGTTAAGAGATACACCATTAACAGATGGCATCTATTATAGGCCTAGTGGCCTGCCCTGACCCTAAACCGTGACAAGCAGATAATGTAGTTTATTCGCCTTTAATATTGCCATACTGTGAAAAGAAACATGTTTATATGACATTGCAGACATACCCATGGTCTGGGTGTGAGCAGTTAAAAGAATTATAAAGTCAAATCGGGCAGCAAAATGTAGGTTCTAAAATATTTGCAGATATCCCCCTTGTCATTTTAGCAGTTTGCACTTTTGCCCCAAATTGCTATACCTATGATCACTTTGGTCACTTACTGCTAACCTCTATTATCATAGTTCCTCACACTATGATAATAGTTTAGTTCCTCAGCTAGAATAGTTGTATTTTTCAAATATGTTTTCCTACAAAAATTTTGTGCTGGAAGCAAGAAATGAAAACAATCAAACCAACAAACAAACCAACCAACAACAACAAACACAAAAAAGCCCAACCGAACAAAAAAACAAACCCCAAAAAACTTTCAGAGAGAGTGAGACAGGAAAAGAACAAGGAGACAAAGCCCCGATTGCCTATTCTACAAGCTGTTTCTCTACCCTGCTGCATTTCAGGTATCTCCAAATCTGCTCTGGTACTACCAGGTTTGAGATAGCAGGTGAATTCCTATGTCAGGTGAGTAATTTCCCTTAAGCAAGAAAGTATGAGAAGAGGTGTGGTGATAAAGACAGTATATGTAAAGTTACAGAAAGCCACACGTATATTTCTGAGGGCTCTATAGTCCAGTTGAGTATGTAGAGTTTAAGTCATTCTGGTCTGAAAGATAGATCTGTGCTGTGAAAGGTATTTACCCTGCCTCTCTGCAGCTACACCTTAAAAAGTGTTTGACTGTGAAGAAAGATATGGACCTTATCACAGACATGCACAGTCCTCCAAAGGCATAATGTAGATATTCACAGTATGTGAAGTGCTGAAAGAAGAAGGGAAGCAAATTAAATTTTGCAAAGGAATCTCAACACTTAACTTTTGCCATAGCAATAGTCTGACATACTGATGGTCTACTGCTTTGCTTCACACTTTTTGTGTGCTGCACAGAAACAGAAATACTGATGTAGACTTTATCAGTCTTTAAGGTAAAAGTGTTTAATAGCCCTTATGGACTAGTTTACACTCCAAAACAGAGAAAGGATTAAAATTCACTAATCCCAGTATCTTTAGGAAAGTGTAGGTAAATAGAACTTTTGGAACTGTAAACCTGTCTTGGGTTTTTCAAATGAGCTTTCCTGAGCCAGTTTTTCAGGCATTATCTGACATTACAGCAATTAGTAAAGTATAAGCAATGTAGGAACACCCTTGTCTGCACTATACTGTACTTATTCCCATTTGTCTTAAGTAAATATAAAATATCCCAGGTAGTGGAAAAAACCAACCTTTTCAAAACAGAAATTAAATTCTGAAACACAAGAAATACGACAATAACCCAGTTTCAGCTGAAACCTCTAATCCATTGCAGGTCTGCTCAGTTTGCAGATTTGTTGCAAAATAGTAAAGGAAACCAACTGCCTAATGACTAGAAGAGAGGAAACAGCAGAAATTTGAATTCTGATGCAAGTGTGGTCTTCAGAAGTTGCTTGATGACATTAACACTCCTCGAGTGTTAAGTTGTTAACTTTGAGCTATTTTGGCCAATTCCCAGTAATTAATATAAGCCTTTATACTCACGCATGCTATGTGCTGTCACTGAAAATTCTATTTCTCTGCTTGGCATTTCCTCATCTTCTTGATCAAAGACACAATTGGTGACACTGACTTCAAAGTAGAAATTTATTTGCTGAAAACACCATTATTATTTTCAGGCTTTCCAACGTCATGTTATCAATTACAATAATTTTATGAAGTCAATTATCAGGTTTAATGAATTTTTATTTGAAAGTACAAACTTCAACCATTAAGCACTGATTAAATCCAATGCAGCAATCCAGGTAGATGTTTAGTATAATTTTAGTGGAAGGGACAATTTGAAAACATGAACTATGTACATTTTCTGTGAGAATGAAGTCCTTTTCTGCATGACACCCTTTAACTTCAAAAGCTAACTTTCAGCTCTTGTGTATGTAAAAGATACGTTCTGTTCACATTTGGAAGATAACAGATGCAATTCAGTGTGCTTGAGTCTGCTGGTGGGGAAAAAACCCTACTGTGGCTCAGAGTTTCTGTAAATGTTAGTAGGAAAAAGCTGGCCAAAGTACTGACATTCCAGTAGGCAACTGTGATCCACTGGACTGGATAACATTCAACTGTATTTCATACTGCTTTTGTTTGGAGGGAAGAAACCCATCTTCCAGTAGTGAGAAAAATAACATGAACTATTCATAAAGGCCATATATGATCAAGGAGACACAGGGAGAATCATGTCTCCTCTCAGAGCAGCCAAAAAGCAAAATGATCAGCAAGAGTGTAATTGCCTTGAACAAGAAGGTCATCAGTTGCTGCATGTTATCAGCTACCTGGTACAAACTTGTATTTAATGGGTGGCTCACTGTATGAAAAAGATCCCTGTGTAGGTGTGGAAGTGGATATAACAAAAAAATAAAGAATAAATACCTAAAGGAGAAATACAGGAATGGATTACAAAGGCAATTAAGAACTCAGAGAAAGTAACAAAGAAGGTATGCTGAATTATTATGGAAAAAAAAAATAATAGCATGGGAAGGGAGAAGACTGCAAAAAGTATTGTGGGAAACCAAGAGAGTAAACAGTACAGATCTTAAAAAAATCACGAGTCATCAAGCCTGATGACTTTTTTAATAATTCCTCCAATTGCATCAGCTTCAGTAGCAATATTTTCTTTAAAAGGTTCTTAGAAAGCAAGTAAATAAACAGAAAATTTAAGAACTAGATAAGTTGAAAAGCATTTTCCATTTTAAAAAATCTGAGAAGTCTCAGTTAGCTACTGATACCAAGTTCTTACACAATAATAATCTCTAAAGCTCCTATTTTGTCTAGATTCTTGATAAGAGTTGGAAAATGAGACATCTTTCTGAACTGTCTTTCTCTTTTAAATGCCAAAATTTGGTTATTTTCACAGCTCTGCAGTCCACAAGACTACACTATGGCAAGTTGAAATAAGAGCCATGAGAAACAGGAATTAAAAAAGGAATCACTTGGAAACAAAATATTTATTATATTCTTAGTCAAGCTGCCCGATTTTCTTCCATAAGGTACTACTAAATAGATTCTGTCCTCCATACTAGAGGGTGCAGACATCCAGAGATTCTAGAGCTGCAAACATTGGCTTTTTACTTTCTTCTACATTTGATACTGACAAAACAAGGATGTTTTTGTGTGTCACATCACTGGATGTATAATTCAATCACTCAGCAAAAGATACATGCATTTATTAGGATACTCCTCAGCAAAAGTGTACTGTGGCAGTTTAATTCTTCATTTAAAATGTAGAGTACATTCCCAAGTGTCACTAGTAGGTGAAGTTTGACAGGAGGGCATTTCAGCTACTGAGTTTAGGGAACAACTGGTGGTAAACCTGTCTGACATCTGAGAAAAATCTCGTCTGTTACAGTCTGACTAATAACGCCAAGATGCTTTATTGCACTTTTCATCAGTAGGTCACAAAACACTTTGAAAAGGTGACAAGCATTACAAATATACTGGTATTTTTGTACTAAAATCAAAGAAAGGATGTGAAACATACAAATCTTATGTTTGCAGCAATTAGTAGCAATTCAATGAATTTGATTTATTTCATCTGGGAAAAAACCCACCTTTATAATAGCAAATCTCTCTCTGTTTATTTTATATTCTATGAGTGTTTCATATGGCAAATGCATCAAGAAAGCAAGCTCATGAATTACAGGGAAGCAAAGAGTAACTACTACTATGCAAAACTTTAAAGAAAGACAAGGAAAAGGGATCTCTCTAAACTCTCATTTTCTTGTTGATAAGTGAGAGACATGGACAGAAATGTGTAATATATCAGACCTACCAGAAAAAAAAAAAGAAAAAAGACTATCCTTCAGGAGAAATCTACTAACTGAAAAGAATAAAAGATAAAACAGCTAATTAACACTAATAAAGCACCCAGTAGAACAAGAAAAGAGAAAGTCCTCTGAAGCTGCAATTCAGATTAACATTTGAAAAGACTTTCAATACCTAGGAGGCCCATATAAAGTAAACAGTGTCGATAGCCTGAAAATATTTTCTAATTCCTTTGAAAATTCCTTTATTCTTCAGGCTAATCTAACAACATATAACGGGCTAGTAGATACTGTCAGAATTTGCTTTGCTTGTGTCCATCAGAGGCCATCATTTATTTTGCCAGAAAATAAAGGATTGGAATGCCTGAGGTTTACCTTAAATTGCTGAGATTTTTCCAATTAAATCACCCAGTGACAGAAGCAATTTTATTAGGCTTCTTTTTTATTCTCTCAGAAGCTAGAAAGATAACAAGATACTGTCTGTAACAACATAAATCATGTCGAAAGACATCAATCATAAATTCAAGGCAGAAAAGTCAACCACACAAAACAATGGACTTTGCTTGATGACAAAAACCAAGAAATATTCTTCATTAGCAACTATTCTTCACTGTAACAATCAAATTTTGCACCATTTTAGGACTTTCTTTAGATTAAGACAAGGACTGCAAAAATGGAAGACACTCCTGCCCACATGATACTGAGATACAATTTAATCTTCAGCATACTAATTTATAAGCAGCTTTAGTCTTGAAACATAATGAAATAAAATACAAATTCAAAGCTACTTTAGCCACTTCTCTAAGAGGAAGAGCCAGCAAAGGCACATTTGTGTTTCTTTTGTCTCTTTTTAATCCGATTGCATTTTTAATATTAAAAAAACATAGATCACAGATATAGATCTATGATATATGCTTATCTGCTGTTACAGTAAGAGATAAGAGAAAAGCAGTACATGATTAAACATGTACAAGTGTTGTATCTTAATGAAGCAACCTATTGAATATTCAGTGGAACTCACTAATGGATACAGAATGCAGTATGGAGCTTTGCCAGTAACCGCATATTAAAAAGAGAGGCGTTGGGGTGGTGGAAGGACAAAAGAAAAATAAAATAAAAAATACCCACCAAAACACAGAAGCTAAGAAGCTACCAGGGCAGAGATCAAAAGTATTACCCTAAAACCATTGCAATTGGGCTGAGCCACCCTGGGGCTAAAAAGTGCTTCATGCAGATTAGCTGTACTACTGAAACGTAGTCAGCGTAAGCAAAGAAAAGGATACAAGATTACATTTGAGATGGTTTGCTAATATATCCATACATACATTAATATGTCCTCTATATAACCCCAATTAATTTTGTTACTGCAAGAGAAAACTTCAGACTTCTGTTCCTGACATAACAAAGCATCAGCCTCTCACAGTCCTCCACAGCTTTTAAGAGCCTCTGAAATGCAGCATCTTTGCTCTGGAAGAACAGCCTGTGCTATATGGCACAGCCTCAATTGTTTGTCACAACTAAACAACAGAAATTAAAACAAATTCAGCCTTATGCTGTTCTCTTCTCTATCATAACTTCACTTCTCACATCGGGTTCTTTCCCAGTAAAAGGAATTAAGGATGTTCAGCAGCTCTGGAAAAATACATAGTGTTGCTTATCACAATTAGGTGAAAGCCCCAAAAGCACAAGGAAATGTATTTATGTGAGAGTATCAGGCATGGTAGTGCTGAAAGCTGCAGCAACCAGCTTTTCCAGTGTAAATCTGATTCCCTTGTAGCTAGAGGTATTTACAATTACAGGGGCAGAGGACTTTCCTGCAATTGCTCATTTAAATCAGCTACACAGGCCTGTAGCAACATCTCAAGTTAATCTACAGCTCATGGGATCCACTGCAACATCAAAAGAATCTTGGAGATTGCTACTTTCACAGTACCTCTAAGCAGTGCACGACTTGGGGGGGGGGGGGGTTATACAGAATTCTATACTAAAAAAATAAACCCAAAACTTTTTGAATTGAGAAATTGAACTTCTGCATCTGGAAAAAAAATTAAAAAAAAAAGGTAGATAATGTTTTGACCTTATTTATCCAAATTGTCTTTAAAACTCAATTTGTATCTAAGTCAGTGTTAATTCATGAAATAAACTAGCTCTTACCTAATCTACTTTTTTAGACACAGAAAAAATTACTCTTTTTGACAATGTCCACGAAGCTCAGGCTAAGACATTTTTCACAGATTACTAAATCATCCACACTCATCCTCAGAGCCTCCTTCCCAATCTTTTTAAATTTGTCAGAGGGGCACAGCAACCACTGTAGTGAGGTCTGACTCACACTTAGAGAAGGAAGCTTCAGACATGGCAAAAAGCTAGTTCATTAAAGACAGAAAAAGTGGCATACTAGACTTCAGAAGCTTTCACCAGAATGACCTTCCTGCAGCCAGGCAGATAAAAAGAACAATGATAGGTGTGCAAAGGACAATCTACACACTCTGCAGAAGATGGGAGGTGGAAAGAGAGTGCTCTGGCTTGGAGTCGAAACAAAACATCTTTTCCCCACTAGACACAGAAAATATCAAGTAATGCGTAAGATGGACTTTTGCCACCATCAAGGAAAAAGAACATATGGAATCAATATGCTGTGGTGATGGGAGAAGCAAATCTCCTGAAAACCAATTTGCACAAATGTCAATTCATGTATAACCTTAACTTTTGAGACTGCTGAGCAACTGTATTGCCCCTTTGTTCCCTGTGGAGATGTTTTTTTCCCCTTCTCTCCACTGGAAAGTCATTCCATCAATCCTGACTTTCTGTAAGTTGTGAGCAACCCTCCTGAGCTGTAGGATGGCATATTAGGATGGAAAGAAGAGAAAGAATATCCAGAGCAGCCCCTTCCCTTCTATAAAGTGAAGTCATCACAGGAGGCAACTGAAGAGGTTTCTGAAGTTCCTTGTTTAAAAATATCCAAAGATAATAACGTTAATTTACCTGGCTCTTTATTTTTGCACAACTACCATTGAAGCTTACATTTAAACCTTGCATTAAATTAGGAAGAGGAGATAGTTGGGAATAGCCTGACATTTAAAATGTTCAGGTAACTAAGGAGATGCAAAGTCCTTACATAGATTTTTACTTTTAGGCTTATCTAAAGCAAGTGGAATATACTTTAAAAGAAATCTAACATTGCAATAATACTAATAAGGTTCATTTAGAAGCTAGAGCCATTGTTCATTTAATGAACAGTGTTTAGCTCTATTCCTATGAGGAAAGGAAAGAGAGGTGCATTTAATTTACAGACAGAGGTTCCACGTCTGAATTTCGTGTGCAGTTCTCGTGTTCAGATTTCCCAACACACCACAGATTCAGAAGGCATCTGACTACTAACAAGGCATTTTTATTGAATTAGCACTTTCTAATCCATAGAAGACAAACCTCCCTAAACAAGTCACCGAAGCTTTATAGATGCAGATCAAAGGATTATGAGCTTACTGCACCATCTAGTGTCAAGCGATGGAAAGTGCAAGAAAAGTATTTTAAACTATCTTTTCATCACATTACTCACTTTTTCCTTTAACAGATTAATAAAATATAATTTCATCACCTCCATAAGTTGTAAAGAACATTTATCACCTTAACGTTGAAAATCTCTCCTTCACAAAAGTTCTGTAATGTTAACATTTTCCCAAATGTTAATACAGACATGTAGCTGAAAACTTCCGTTACAACTGCAGTGTTTGACATTCAAAGTTGTTGGAAATTTTATCTTCTCCACACTAATAAGTAGATCAGCCTTTTACAGAAGTTTGAAGCTTTCTAATGTAAAGCATTTTGCAGAATTTAATGTATGGGAAATGCTACAGGACATTAGAAAAACAAAGTTCATGCAAAAAGTCTGCAAGCCACAAAAAATAAAACCAGAGCTACTTTTCCCTGAGATTTTACAGCACCACTCTTCTGGCTCACTATTATCTTCTGAAAGGAAGTAATTTGGCTAGTGCACACTAGATTTTAGGTACTTGAAAGATAAAACAGGTCTAATGTCAGTATCAGAAGTCTATTCACATTCCTAAACAGTATTTATCACAATCAGGATCTGAGTGCCTCAAAGATATTTCTGGGATGTCTGAGGACTAAATTTCTGATTATTCAACACACAAAACTAGTGTAAGCTCACTAAAGAAAATTATTTTTATACTTTGGTGCCTAAAAATAAATTCCAAACTAATCAATAATTACAAGCTCCACTAGGATATTTATGGGCTACATCAAAGCACATAATCTGGAATATGGAATTACAGCCAAGTAGCAACTTTTACACAGCAACTTGATATCAAAGTGAAGATACATCTGTTCTATGCAACATGGACCATATCAGGTACTTTGAATGACATGTGTTAAAAAAGATGGGATCAATCCTTCAATTCTGAGTGTTAGAAAAAGTCTTTCAAGAATCCCTAGAGCGTTTTACTTGGTGATGCACACAGAAGTATAGAAAGGCCCATGGATTCTCTACCTGAACTTCAAACATCCACAAAACTCGTGATTAATGCAAGTCTGTTCTCAAGCTGTCAATCTGGTTTATGGATGTAAACTGAGATGTTCACTGGAAACTTGTGAACATAGTCAGGGTGATGGTAGCAAGTAGTCTACCTGTACAGAGAGGGAGAACAACCTAGGGCTTCCAGAGATGGCTGTGGCTACTGGTCACTTATAGGAGCTGGAATCAGACAGTCTGAAGGGTAGTTTTCTGATCACATGGTCTTTGCAGATTTCTTTCCAAATGGACACAAACACACAAAACCGAGCAACTCTTTCCCATGCCAAACTCAAGTCACTTAGGAAAAGTGAAGTGATTAAAATTGATATGGGCCTTGGCACAACACTTTAATTCCAAAGCATCTTAACTAGGTTATTTTTATGGTCAAACATTTTTCTTTTATGATACTATTTTAAACATAAAAATATTGGACAAATCATCTGTCATTGGGACATTTTTCATCCACTAAACACAAAAAACTGCTTCAAAAATTCTTTGAGAGGTGCACCGTGGTGCTGCAAACCCCACTGTGAAATTCAGGCAGTGGAATGCAAAGTCCAGCAGTGACTAAGCCTCACTCAGCCACGCCCTGCTCACACAATAGGCTTGCTAGCTGGGTGGCTGGTCAGACAGACAGTCCTAGTGACATACAGGAGGTGATGTGATCCCTCTCTTGGTACAAGCAAACTTGTGACTCATTTACACACATCTTTGCTTTGCACCAAATGCTCCGAGCTGTATTCAGAAACCTGGGGCAGAATGACTCAACCTTTCCAGTACAAACAGCTCTCAGTGGAGTTCCTAGACTGCTTTATCCCACTGCAATTGGCAGTGTCTTCTCACTCCTAAGTAGTTGTCAGGCTGTATATGGACCCCAGCATTAGTTATATATCCTCAGCAGGATTCCAGCAGTTGACCTCTCATGCAATGCAATGAAATACTTAAACTGCAGTCACACTTATCCAGACAGTCTTTAAAACCAGTATTTTACATTTCCCTAGGAAGGCATTCTATGGGTTGAGAGGCAACATGCATCAGATTTAGCCATTATTCCCTGCAGCCATATTTACACAATAATGCCGAGAAGAGAGCAGAATACTTGGTATCAGACTAGAGGATGGAAAGTCTGTAATTCAAGACAACCAATTCTGATTGATCTGGGAGAGTTTGGAATGTTACTTCTCAATTCTGTGGAAGTTCACTGTGACAAAGAGCTTCTACACAGGGATTTCATTAGATTCCCAGAAACAAAAGTGAATCCAAAGCAGGTATTATTTCAGAGAGGAAGGGTACCACAAATCCATTAGCTCTAGCAAAAAGTTTACTCCAGCCTCCTAAGCTAATTCTCTACTGAATTTGAAAAGACAGGACATAGACTGCAGGAGAAAGAAAACAGGAGCCTCAAAGCCATCTGAAGAGACAAATTACTAAATTTAGATTAAGTGGCAAGCATGAGACACTGTGTTTCTGAAGGAAAGGAGAGAAAGGGACAGTCAAAGACAGAAATCCTCAGGCTGAGGCCATAAGTTGCAGAAGACACTGATTTCCAAGAGGAAATATAATATAGCTCCTCTTTTCCCATCACTTCAGAAAACAGCAGCAAACAGCTTTCTCCTATTAGAAGAGCAAATGAGACTGGGAGCAGTTTTAAGGCAACAGTAGATGTCTGGGGACACCTTTCACCTCACTTCACAAGAAGCTTTTTATCATCAACTACATTGGCTGCATTATCAGCTTGGATTCATGCAGCCTGTCTTGAAAGTCTCCACATGAAGAAAAGTATCTAATTTCAACTTTCACAAATAAGAAGCACCTCTATAATCTTAATACACAGGGACCCTAAGAGGTGCAAGGATGTTTCCCTTCCAGACAAGAAATTGATTTGTCTGTGATTGTCCCCTGAGGTTACACAGAAACCACATGGAGGTAATCCCTTTCAAATAACTAAACTGATCTACATCATCATAAGAAGATATAACACTACTGGATACTGCTGGCTTCTGAATTTAGGTAAGCAACCCAGGAAGCTGCTAAAACATGAAAAGATAAATGACATGCAAACTATACACAGTAACAACAAGAACAGAAGACAAAGATTAATTCATGTGGCTATTCCATGAAGGCTCAATGAACACCAGCTGCATTGACAACAACCTTTAATATTAAACAATTCCTTTCACTTGTAACCACACTATAATTGCTCTGCTAGGCTAACAATGCCCATTTCACAGGCTTTGAGCACCAGAAGGAGTAAAGCCCATCTGCCTTGTTTGCTGTTTAGTTAATTGCTGGAACAAAACCATTACCCAGAACATCACCACATCCAGTAAAAAATATTCTTCTTTCTGTCCCCTTCCCAGGCCTAATAGAAAATAAAATTGGAAAACTACCATTCTTATCACTCCATCTATAATCCTTTCATTAAAGAAGGTTTAATAATTTCTTCAAACTATTGCAGTCTTATTAAAGAGAAAATGTAATTTTCAGAAATAGGTTTCCTTTTGGTTAATACACAGGTTCATGATCAAGATAAACAGTTTTTGCCCAGCAAGATATATCAGAGGACCCCAGATACACACACAGAAAAAGATTTTCTATTTTATAAATACTTGCCTCAGTTAACGGAGATATGTCTCTACATCACTCTGAATTGCAACAAAACCCACACAAAACAGCAAGTGCTTGAGTAGTAAGGATCTGAATAGTGGCAAATTAGCTCTCTTTTCAGGCATAACTTATGACTTTGATACAGATTTTTGAGAGATTTGAGAAAACTAGGATTCCATCCAATGATTTACATTTACAGTTGGTTTTTGTTTGGTTTTTTTTTTTCTCCAGTTTAACAAGGACAATCAGGAAAGGAAGTCTGCCATTCCAAAATCACTGTGATATTGAGGACAAGAACCTGCATTATTCCTTTCTCAATATACAGAAAAGCAGGCTTATTTGCCAGGGATGATTTCTCCTAAAGAACAGTAATCTCACTCAAAGCAAAAAGTCCACATCTCAAAACAAAGCTTTGCCAACAAATGCATTGCCTGTTACAGCAAGCCCTGAAAACCCATCACAGGACAATCAATCTGCAATGGTATGTTTCAAAAAGCAGCCTGTCTCTTTGTATGACATTCTCAAGTGTGCCACAGTACGTTTTCTTGCATTTGAGGACCAAAGCCAGAATAAATATTGATCCTACCTTCAAAGGAGAAATGTGTGACTGTAAGACATATCCATGGACATTCTCTATTTGAGACAAGTTCTTCTCTGACACGTGAACAAGCTCAGGACCCCTCACTTCATGGGTTAATCGAGGCAAAGTATGATCATGTGGAGCATCCTCATCTTGATAACGATATTTCTAGAGAAAAAAACATAGTAAGGAAGAACAGATAAGCTTTCAAGAGGCAATGCACACGTATTAATGCAAACATGGGATAACAGATAAAGTATTAGACAATGTAACCCCCAGATTCTCTGTTTTGTAACAAATACCTCAGTTTTCTTAACATTTCATCAAAGAGAGAAAAACGTGGTATATCACACAGATACACAAAACTTCCACTATCAGATAGACATCAGTCAGGGACTGACACTGAAAAAGATGAACTCTTGATTGGCTGAACTGTAGCATTAGTTCACCTTTCACATCCCAGTATTACTATTCTGCACTTCTACAGCCTTTCTCCACAACATATTTGAGTCATTTTCCACTTAGGATCATATACTTTGCTGCTAGAGAGCACATATGCACTTCCACACAACCACAGGCAAGGAGAAAATTACTCTCAAGCTTTCCCCTTACCCCAAAGACTAATTAGGGTGGAGTGTTATAACTCTCCACTCCACAGAGAGACAACATAAGAAACAGGAGGTAAGGAGTTTGTCCATGATCCAAAATGAAACTTGTAGTGCTACAAATGAAATTAAATGACCAGATCTGTCCTTTGGCAAGAATCCTTTTTAAAAAGGCATCATCCCCTTGGCTGATGGGCCCAGCTGTTTCTTATGATGGGGCCATTGGAGCCATCTGGATCCAGCTCTGTCTAACAGAAGTAGCCCTAACTTCTCCTCACAGAGGTGCTTTCAACCCCTACGCTGCCAAAGCCTTGCCTTTTATACCTGAAACACCATTCCCCACCCCTGCCAACCAACCCCTTGCTGTATTGAAGAGAAGACTACTGAACTAACTCACGTGGCAGAACACAGTGGTGGGGGATGCTGAGATGTTACACCAGGGAGCAGGAGCAGAGCAGAGTGTAAATCAGAATGGGTATTCATATCTTTGGCAATAAGAAAGTGGCAGATAGCACATCATAAATGTTCTTTTCAGATGATGAGAATATGCTAAAATAATTAAATAAGCAAAATCAAAGACTAAAACTTATCTGGAAGGCTATATAAGAAGTCTTAAGTTCAGGTAGGCTTACAGGAATATTGTGAAGCAGCTGTCTCTGCTGCTTCTGCATTTCACTTTGACTGCTCAGCTCTGGGGTGTTACTTCATTTACTCATCCTTCCAAAGGAAATAATACCAGTTTATTCCTGTCTTGAATCTCATGTATGGAAGTGGTTCAGCAGTTGCCAGATTTCAGAAAAAGCACATGACATGAATTATTCTCTTCTTTTCTGGGATATGCCTGCAAACCTTCACATCACTTTTCAGATAACATAATTAATGAATTTATAAAATGACTGGCACCAGACAAGTATTATTTGGGCAAGAAGCCATCAGTCTAATAGATGGTACTCCAACCAATGTCACATTAAAAGCTTGGCACACAGATCATTTAAGCCCCAAGCAATCAATTATTTTTTGAATCCAGTGAGTACTCTTTCAAAAAAGACTCAGAGATACCCTCTTTAAAGTGAGTCATTTGTTAAAACGTGATAAGGAAAAAGAAAAGCAGAATCCCAGAGTGATCCCATCATCCCCGGGAAATGGTAAAAATTAAAATGTCCAGTGACAGTTTTTCAAAGAGACAAGACAGAACTGGTAGAAGCCATAATGAGCTTTGCCCAGATAATCTGTGCAGATTTACAGTGCAAGAAGCAGTGTAAGGTGGTGTTAAAGAGAGAACATCTCATTACAACCATTAGTAAGTCCTTTCCACACCAGCACACTGCAGTGTAGCTTTTGCATAAATGAGAGCGAAGGCCTGGAGTAGAGTGGCTCACCCTGAGTCTTGTGTTCCCAAAACACTCATCTCTACTGATAGACTTTCCACAGAAACCTATGCTTTATAATTAAAATTGATCCTTTAATCCAATAACTGCACATTCCCCTAACAAATTCAATAATATCCATGATCATTTATCATAAACTGGAAAGTTTATGGAACAGATATCCACTTTTCCATTTGCCTTTATCTCCTTCTGGCCCCAAGTTCAGCCTTTTCATTCTTCATAAAGTGCAAGTCTAGAGCATTTCTGGGTCAATCCTGTTATGTGTTTGCTTCATTTTCTTAGCTCCAAACTCATTGATTTTCATACATCTTTCCTCCCACAGCTTCTTTTAACTGAAATAGTTTAAGCTGTGAACCAAAACAGCTTGACACAGCAAAAAGCCAGCGGTAAGGCTGAAAATGCCAATCCAGAATTGAGACTCTCCTGCAGAAATGCCTCATTCCTCTCTGTCTCATTGTCCTGATGGGGTCCTGCAAATGTCCTTGAAATTACCCCATTCCCTAGGAACCAAAGTTTTCTTTAAGGGTTAATTCAAATTTCTGGAGGGAAAAGCATGATTGCACAGAAATTCTACTCTTCATTTGACAAAGGAACAGGTGGATGTCTCATGATAATTAAATTACAAATCAGTGCCTGCTGCTGACAGGGTATTGTACGCTGCCAGCTAGCATCAGATATTTAAAATCCTCTGTAATTACCTATAATGGGGGAGTGGAGTGTGCTGCTGTGAATTTTTAATATGAATGTGTGTTTTTATAAGAGATCATTCTCTATACAATGTGAGATTATTACAGCATCACTGCTCCTTGCATCATACCATTTAAAGGAGCATTTCTAAGGCTGTGTTTGCCAAAGATCCATCAGCTAAACAGGACTGAAAATATAAAACCAGCAGAAGGTAAGAGTCAAAAGTCTTAAATTTCAACGAAGACAGCTTTAGAGAAAAAAAAAACAAAACCAAAACCAAACAAAACCAACCAAAGTTGGAAGTTACAACACAAGTTACAATAGTCAAACTACTGCACTTGCATGGAAATATGGATGATCTTACAACCTATGATCTTACAACCTATCTTTGACAGATTGTCAAAGACTGACAGACTGTTAATTAAGATGGTTGTGAATTTTCCATTAAACTTTAGGCCAACAAGAACTGTCTTGTATGAACCCCCCCAGTATTTTTTGCAGTTACTGGTTTGCTTTGCAGAAAATACAAACAAATAATTTAATTTTAGACCAATTCAAATTGACCACTGTCCAAAGCTGTGGAATGTGGTGCTACTGGAGTTGCCATTCATAAGCATATGTCCATGTTCTTCTCTGCATGGAATTTTGGCTGGACCACACTCCAAAACATCACACATTACTTCAGCTTGCAACAGGATGGCTGCAAAAGGAAGGAGAAAAATGTTGCAAGAGTCATGAGGCTCTGTGACACAAGGCATCCTGTGAAACAAGAGCAGCCAGAGATTCCTGGTCTTAAAGGATTTTGACCTACAAGAAGACACCCTGACATGTGCAAGAGACACAGAGGCAAAAAGGTGCTCTTGCTTTTCACTCAGATGAAGCTTTATAGTTGATATAGCTGGTAGATATTAGTGGTTGAAAAAAGATACCACAACCTACTATGAGATGGCAATCCATTCATGAGTGGATACTGCTCCTGATCTCTCTCCAAAGCCAGTCTGTGAAAAATACTCTGCCTAATATACTAAGTTTTATCGAAGGAAACTAATTCTACTAAGCAACACTACCAGTTTTAGCTCTTAAGCATCAGCAATCCAAGTCTCAAATACTACTTCTCTTTTACAGTCGTCCTCAGGAGAGGCCAGACTTCTGCACTGTAGAAGCTGTGGGTCTTCATATAACCCATATAACTTAGAGAATGCAGGGAAATTAATTTATTCAGAAAATTTTCCACAAGATAATGACTTCTTACAGATCCAGTTGTCCCACTGCAACCTGGTGGTAGACAAGGTATGCAATTGTGTCCCAGAATGGCCTGCTTCTTATCCCTCGCTCACTTGCCTTTTCCCTCAGCCCATTATTTGAGCTGGTTTGCAACTCCCATGCAGGTTAGCCCCATTGCTAATCATCTGGTGCAACTCTGACATGGGAGCTACCTTTGAACAGGTTGAGTGTCATTCTCATTCTGCATAATATTAGGTCCAGAATTCAATACAGTGGATTTGCTCACAGTATTATCAACAGGCAAAATCTAAAGCCATAATGAACTTGGTTAATTTAGACAAGTTTAATCTGCAAAGCACCATTAAAATGTTAGTATCACCCTGTCTTAATTTTGTGCTCATTTTTTTCAGCGGTCTTCAATGTGTTGAATTTTACTGGCACTGCTCCCCAAAGGCAGCAAATTTCAATGTCATACAGATGAGTATCTTGAGAAAACAAACTTTACAATTTGCACACACAAGTCATTGGGCATTCATCCAATCATGAGTAGAAATAATGTTACTCATCCAACTGATTGCAAATGAGCAACACAGCTTGAATTCTGAATATTTGCAATCAATCTATAGAGTAAAAAGTGAAAAAAATACTCTTCTCATTATATAAAATGGAAGAAATCACAATCTGCTTGCCAAGACTGTGGAAGTAGATTAGGAAGCTTAAATCATTGAATAATTATACTTATTGTGAATGACTTGCTCTTTTGCTTATCAAGTAGATTCCTAACAAGCTTGTCACTATATTACAGCAATACCTTTCAGCCAAGAAGCCCAAAGAGCTTTACAAGTGGTAGTCAAGTCTGATAACATCCTGTTGAAAAAAATGATGTACATCTTTTAAAGGTGGGTAGAATGAGGCACAGAAATACAGCTTGCTCAAGGTCACAAAGGGAATGAATTAATTAAGCAGTGGTAAAACTCAGGAGATGTTTCAGTCTGCTTTTCTAAGCACAAGACCCTGTGCAACCACACTGGCTTTAAAGGTAATAATAAAAATAATTATTAAAAAATAAGGTTGTAGGTTGCCTGCTGCTATTACCGTTTATTTTTATTTTTGTTTGTCTGTTTTTCTGGTTTCCCCACAAAGTTTCCAGGACACTTTCTAAGATCAGGAATTCGTTTTTTCTCTGCATCAATGTAACAGCTAGTAGTGCTTTGCGTACTTTATATTGTGATATCTCTGAGAAGCCCATAGTGGTTTTTAGAGGACAAGAGATTTCCTGTAAGAAACAAATTGTTTCACAGAAGGAATTCTATTAGTACTAAATACTGAGAACTTGCATAGCTTTTCCATTCATTATACCAAGAAGTTCCTTTTTTTTTTTTTTTTTTTTTTTTTCAAGAGGGGAAAAAATAGCAAATATGTCACTTATGCTATTATACACTAGCCAAAGTATTTCTTCCTTGAATTAGCTGCACGTAGTTGCACCTTTTGCTCACAAGATGGCACAATAACCATCGAGTTAAAAAATAGTCTCACTTTGAACTCCGAAGTGTTGCAGAAAAAAAATAACTTGCCGTGCAATGTCATAAAACTTCAAACGATTTTTACTTTGAACGGACCCGGTACAACAATCTTTAAAAAATACGGCAATCTTTTATAGTAAGTACAGATAAGCAGGCTATGATCATACACAAAGCTGGCAGCTGGAGCAAAGTCTAACAGTTCATATGAACATCAAAACTTACAAGCAAGTAGCAATCTATTGGTTTTTGCAGGCTTTAGCATGAACAAAAACACTATGTATTGACAAGATTGAGACTAGCCCAGAATGCTGCATTCCGCAAGGAATTCTAAATCCTAATTAAAACCGCCTGCATGCAAATCTGTAGCATGAGGTATTCAGCTCCATATGCTGCATCGCATTTTGGACCTGTTAACAGCATCAGTTTAGCCCTCTGGAGGTTGCTACTTGCTATCCAATAATTTTAAATAGATTTTTAACTTGAAGTACCAGTGTAAAAAAAGACATTCTAAGAGGGCGGTTTTGCTAGTATTAAATGATGAATGTGGCTGCTGACTATAAAAATCAGTACCTTCAGAAAAAAAAATAAATAATAGAGTCCAGCTAATACTGATTGTTTATCTAAGTGGAGGAAAGGAAAGATGTGGGTGAAACCATACAGTACCAGGCTGTACCCACCTCTCCATCCCTTTGTCTTGCAATAATTTCATTTGCATACTCCTTTTTATAGTTTTCAACTCTTCCCATGAATAGATATTTTTTCTGATATATCCATGTTCCCACAGCCACTATATAAGTCTTCATGCTTCATTAGCTCCCTCCTTCATGCATCCTTTCCTCTTGCAGCTCCTTGCACATCCCTAGAATCACCATGTCCCCACTCCCATTCCCTGACCCATCCAGTTCTGTTTCTGCAATCCCCCAGTGTGGAAGAACTGAGCCTCACAAATTTGCTTTTCCACCCCTTGCCTGGAAGAACTGAGCCTCACAAATTCCCCTTTTCCATCCCTTGCCTGATCTGAAGAACAGATTCTGGCAGGAGGCAACTATGCTGAGGTTACTACTGAGCATTTGGAGGGACAGAGCTGGCAAATGCCACCAGTCACCGTGTCTCAGTTTCCCTGCCAATAAGCCTGTGGTGAGAATTCAGCACAGCAAAACAAATACCCTGGGTTTATATCAGAACATTAAGAAATAATCGTGTAATGTAAGCAGTTCTTTATAGCCTGAAACAAATGATACAGAGCAACAAAAATCACAGAACACATGGCTTGCCCCTCATATGTTTTCTGTACCAAAAATACAGATTTTAATTTAGTCTATCTTTGCTCAGCACATGACACAGCAGGCCATTCGTGTTTTGCAGCTGGAACCCTCTCCCCAGTCTTCATACTTGGGTGCCCTACTTAGCTGTATTTTTACAAAAAATAGGACTCCTTTCCTAGTTCACACTGATAGTGACTTCTTCACAGTAATCTAACTATAAAAAATAAAAAAAAAAGATAATTTGTATTGCTTAGTTTTGCATGTATCTATGTACTGATTTAAATCTTCGACTATTTATTTTTATTATATTATTTCCCAATGCCCTTCTGAGCATCAGTTAATAGGATAGCACCTACTGAGTTAACTCTAGAGAATAACCAAGACTGTCCCCTAACTCAGCTTCTGAGCCGTCATGGGTCTTGAGTAGATATAGTTGTAGAGGGCTTTTTGACCTCTCAAGTCTGCTCAAGTGTTATAGTTCTAGTTTGAGCCACTGCTTGGCCATGTTAGCACCTGCTGGTTTTCACTGTGGAGGGCCCACACATTGAAGGGATGTTTTAATTCCAATGTTAATTATGCTTCCCTGAAAAGTCCCACTGAAGGGGGTCTCTAGGGAGGTATGGCTTGTGGGCATATTCTCTAAAGCTGTAGCCTTTCCCATGACACCCATGAGTTCATCTTGTCCAAGTATCTCATGCAGCCTCTGGGTATAGTTTTTTTCTGATAGCAGTGACAGGCATGGGTGGTTCTCCATTTCCTGCATCTGTCTCCCCTGCACATCCCTGGTCCTCTCCTCCATCCTGTTCCTTCACTTGTGCTAATCAGTCACTGATCACGATTAGGATTTTTTGCAGGTTTGTCTGAAACAGAATTGTGTACTTACGGAGCTCATACACTCGCATCAGCTCTAGTGGAGGAGGCAACACAGGAGCAGGAATGAAAAGTCAAGGAGAAGCAGAGTGATTCTTTGAGACATCTTTATCAACAAGAAAAAAAGATACATGGAAATATTACCCTGAGTCCTTTCTCTCTTACATACGTATATAATCCAATATAGGGAGCTTTATATGTCAGTGCTAAATTAAGCCACAGAATCTACATTGTGTAATGGCACATCCAAGGAAGGCTGACTTGAGATTTCTCCAGGAAAGAGAAGGAATGGAAAAAAAAAATAAACTGGAGCAGATGATTATAAGGATGAAAGCTCAGGTGATAGATAAAACCAGAAAAGACAGAACTCCAGCATCTCTGTTGCTCTGATGCTCAAAAATACTTGTGAAACACCTAGGGAATGCATTTGTCTTACCCCTCTCTGGGGCTTGGTTGTGTATCAATAGCTGATTCAAGCAATTATTGAAGCAGCAGAGGCCTGTGGCTCTGAAGATGATGGCCTTGCCCCATGTTACATTATGTTGACTTTCCATCTAGGGCTGTGGAGAATTTTAAAATTGATGCTTTCACTGCTCCTATTTCCTATTCCTATTTCCCAGACTTCCTGAATATAAGGGTTCCCATTGATACCCTTACTTCTTTTGCAGTCCCATGTCTAAATGTAATCTAGGAGGAAAACTAGACTTTGCTTTTCTTAAACTAAGACTCAATTAATAGGTTAAACAAAAGATAAATCCATCTAGTGAAGTGCTTAACAGTCAAGGAAGTCTGGTTTTCTCATGAGCCCTATCACATTCCCTGTGCAAGCAGGACAGTCCTTTGGGGATTGATTGTTTATCAAAGGGCACGGGAATTGTGTGTCTACAGGATTCCAGTATCATTTCTTACAGAAATGGGAGAATTCTAGACAAAGGCTATATGAGCCAAAAGGATGCTCCCAGGATAAGACAGGTGAATGTTATTGTATATAACTTTTTATTCTTGCTTTTGCCACAGAAATCTCATGTAATGCTAGGTATTCCCCAGGTGTAAAACTGAGATATTCTTCCCTTTGAAAGGTCTTGCTAGACACAGATAGCCACTTTTTGCACAAGTGACGAGCATCAACAGCTTCACCTGAAATCAGGGGGACATGCACTTGTAAAAAAAAAAAAAGCAATGGAATCCTGTGCCCTCCAAGAAGTCAGTATAAAGTGGAATTTGCATCAGTTGATATTGGCCAGCTAAAACTTAAACTGCTAGTATAAGCAGGTCAGACAGGTTCCCTTTTTGGAACATCACAATACTACATGCATATTTATCAAAGAACTGCTCACTGAAGGTGTCTTTTCTCTCCCTTCTTTCTAACTTCGACAGAAGACAGATTAGATTTTAAGCATTCTGAATGAGATTAATTTCATTCTTGATATTGTAAACTGGACACAAACCAGTAGACTCATTTGATCTTAACTGTTCTATTAAACAAGTTAAAGTTCTGATCACACAGGAATATTGTGAAAATAAATTCATTAATGTTTATGAAATACATGGATACTATGTTCAGGCTCAGTATAAGAGGAAAATCAATGAAAAAAACCTCTGTAAATGGAACACAGTTGAAAGAACGCATTAAATAATGCATGGAGACATATGTTGAATGTAAAATGCCATATGAAGTAACAATCTGAATGTCTGAAAGAAGCAGAGGTCTTGTGAAAACACAAATAACTGTTTAATTAAAAATGAATTTGAGTTATATTATAATATTACATTGCAATATATGGCCACAGAGGACCTGCAATAAAATTGCTTAGACCATCTTAATTCTTGCATTTCTAAATCTGAGTGGTTAACTTTATAACCCTGCCATCCCCTAACTGTTCTTTGAACACAGTGTATACACGCATAAAAAAGACTCATAAACTTTAATAGCATTCCTGCTTCTTTTATTGTGAAGAAGGTATGGAGATAAGTACTGATTTTTTTCAGTTTTTGGAAAAACAGATCTTAAATAAAAATACAAATGTTGTGAGTACAAAGACTTGAAAAATAATCTCACTGTTTTCCCTCTGATGAACTCAGACCATTAGCTCCGAAGATACTGCTCTTTTTGTACCAAACCAATTTTTGTTGGTGCTGTAAAAGTTATTACAAGTCTCAAATATCTCCTATTCTTATCAATCCCCTCTTTCCAAAGCTGTGATTTTTTACTAACAGAAAGATGGATTTAGTACATTTTCTTTAGGTGTTCAATAGGCCAGCAAAACACATTTGTATCAGGTGAATTTGAGTGTGCTTGACAGCTCTAAGAGTTGAGATCAACATTGATGAAGCAGGGCACTTACTAAAAAACAGCTTTGGACCTTTGAGTTTTAATCCTTCTACAGCTTTTCAGTACAGCATAATTCTGTCAAAATAATCTGCATTTTCAGGTACTTTAACAAAGCCTTAGTTATGGTGCAAGTGGGCTAGCAGCTGTCATTATAAAGAGAATGCAGAGAATTATGAAGAAGGGAATATTTGCTTTTCCGATGCATTCACCAAAATCAGTATTTCCATCTTTTCAGCTGTCCATAAGAAACCTATTTCCTCTCTTAGGAGTTCATGGTTGTAGCAGAAGCTCCTTCAGCCCACTGATCCGATGGTAACACACTAAGGTAAAACAGCTCCCAGGCCAGGAGCTTGGCAGGAAGAGAATATCCCATTAAATTGCACTATTTGCAGGTAAACAGAGTTTAATGTAATAGGAAAATCTTTTGGGCTTACATCCTTTGAGCGGAGTAAATCCACCACTCATTGGGCCATACCTTAACTTAAATGAAGAGGGAACAGCTTACCATCACCAGCATTTTTTGAATGGCCAAGTAAACGTGCCCAAACAGCTGTCCTTATATTTTCTGGTCCCATAGTGCGTGGCCTGAACTGAGGCAATGACTGGACCATGGTGAATAGAACTGCAGGTAGCTAGCAAAACTGTAGGAAATAAATGGATATATGCACAGATTTCTACTACCTGTAGAACAGCTTTTAGACCTAGATACCTAAAATTTGCCTTTGTCTTATTTGGACAGGTAAGCGCTTTTCACATTTGAACCTAAATGTGAACATCAGTCGGTAGGTACTCTACTGGGTGGAAACAACAATTCTCTGTTAGGGCTATTTCTGTTTTGATGTCTCCTTCCACAGTCATGTTGGTAGAATTTTTAATTTGTAGTGATCTGAGCACTCACATTTTAAATAAGCCAGCTGGCTTTATTCATTCTCTGCAAACATAAGCTAGAGTCCATTCTTTAATGAACAGGCACTTGTTTTGTTTCATGTTATAGTGTATATCTGGCAGGGTTAGTAATGTCTGAAAAGTTCTTTAGGGATGAAAATGCTATAAAAAAATCACATTTATATTGCACAGCATGGAAGACTCTCTGGGCACCAGACAACAGATGGAAATTTACTACAAGCCTATTGGATCTTCTTGAAAATCAATTTTCTACATCTTAACCTGGATACTTCAAACTTAATTGTTTTTTTAAAAAATTTGTTGCCCAACCCTTTTGTTGGATCCAACTCTTGTGTCTCCCTGTTGTGTCTGCCTATCTACATGCTGAATTCTAAAACATTTTGCTCCTTTCTTCCTGATAAGGTTTTTTTTGGTAGTTTTTATAGTTGCAGAAAGCAGGGGAAGACAAAGGGGAAGGTTGAATGCTTTAGAAGTTAGTAAAGTTATCTCTGAAGCAATAATAAATTTGTTTCTTGCAGACTGACTTTACCAATGTTCAAAGACATCTTTCTTTGCAATAACGATAGCTTAATTAAAAGGTTAAATCACTAATGCATTACCTAAAAATCATTATTTGAAAATAATGTAGGTATTGTAAAAAAATTTTTTTGTAAATTTATTTACTTTTTTCAACTGAAGGAAGTAAATGCTTTGTATAAAATATCATGAAGAAAATAAGATCTAAATTCCTTTGGTCTTAACGACTAGCTTTCAGGAAGGCTTCATAATTGACTGTCAGCTGAATAACAATGACATGGTACATTTTCTGTTGTTCTTAATTATTAAGAAATGAGGACAAAGCAAAATACATCCTGGTTAAAATTAGATTCAGCCCAGATCATAAGGCAATCATGAGGCACTGTTAACTTTGAAATGAAAGACATTACTATAAAATGATACCCAAACCAAAACTCACAGACAATCCCAAGCAAATAGCTTGGTCTAGACACAGCACTTTTATTATTAGGCAGAAAGGGTTTTTTTAAGTCCTAACCCAACAAATGGACTGATTGATTACATAAATATTTTTCAGAGTTTTATATGTACAGTGGGACAAATCCTCAGATCTGCAACATCCATCTGGGAATATGGCCTATTTAAATCTATTTGATTATTCATTTTCCATCTTTTTCAGTACTTGACTAAGTGATAGATGAATAGGCAAAGACCTGTATCTCTGTTTGTGTTCTCATTAAAGTAGCAACGTAAACTCCCTAAAAATGAAAGTTCTGTAAATATCACATCTTCTTCTCTGCATAAAACAGCTTTACCAGAGCAGGCAAACACTCTGAGTTTTCTGTCAGTCTTCTACTACTCAGCTGATAATACCAACATGAAAAACAATTTCTTGAGTCTGGAGCTGTGATTTTCTGCTGAGGAAAAGAAATGCTCCCTAGGAACCAAACTGAGAGCTACAGCTCATTTTTATCTTGACAATGAGAGAGCAAGCATGACTTTAACTTGATGACCTTTGTTGCAGTTGTATCACTAATCTAAAAGTCAGTGGCTATATATATATTAGATTATTCACATCAAACTATCATGTATACAGTGGGAAAAACACATTTTACTATTTATAAAACATCTCTGCATGAGCAAAGTTCTGTGAGCATTAATCAGAACTGTTTGAATGACTACCGACACCAAGGAAAATGCACCTGTTTGAGTGATTCATCTCATGTCTGCTGCTCAGGGAGTGACTGCCCTTTAATTGTGCCTTTTTGCTTAATACTAACTACCTAAAAGCCGAGATATTGTCACTGGTGAACCTCACCCAGAGGTTCTTCTGGCTCTCAGACCTCAAGATAAGCAGTGCAGATGTGCTCCCCCTTGGGAGGTGTGTTTATTTTTTTAGCATAGTGATTTGGCATTTTGTCCCAGTTGCTACATGACTAAACCAAAGTGAAAACTGTCCAGGTGGGAATTGCCACAACTTGTTCTGAATGTACATCTGTATTTTGGAAAGTTTATAGTGTTAAATTAGTCTGGTTCTTCTGCAGCTCTCTTGGGAAGGACTGGGCTATCTAATCTCCCTTGCTACAATGCAAACAATTAGATTAAGCATTTAACATAGCATTAGTCAAATCCCAGTTGCCAGTAATATTTTGGCCCCATATATTAATGTTCTCACAGATACTTTTCAGATGTATTAGCTTATTAAAAGTGGACTTATTAACTTTTTTGACCACCAAAATGGTGATTAAATGGTGCAGCAGGAAATTTTTTGAAGAGTTTATTTTATAGATTATTAACTAGTGTTAGTTATGAGATGCATTCTAGTTGTCTGAAAAAATGTAGGATGATATCTCTTTGTATTGACCTATTTTTTTTTAGTATTA
The DNA here is from genome assembly GCA_024611175.1 of Megaceryle torquata. Lineage (NCBI taxonomy): Eukaryota > Metazoa > Chordata > Aves > Coraciiformes > Cerylidae > Megaceryle > Megaceryle torquata. The sequence goes on from JANIJG010005712.1 coordinate 36,216, forward strand.
TTACAATAGTGAAATACTTAGAAACAATGAATCTTAGCTCTTTCTCTACCTGAACCTTCCAACGAATAAGTGTCATGAAAACACTGTAAAAACATTTCCTTTGTTTCTTATTTCACTGTATTTACAACAAAATGCAGTACAAATTTGTCTCTTAGAAAGCCTGATGAATCAGATTCCTAAAATATGTAACGGTAACAGGATGAAGTCTATTCTCAAAATTTCCAGAGTACCTTGCCGGAGCCAATGTTTTCCAACTGAAGTGCATTTTTAATTGTTGTACCAAAAATTCTGAACTGTTTTAGATATTATGCTTATTGCGTGAAAATTTGCAGTTCTTGAGTTCCTCCCACCTCACTAAACTTCACTTCACACGTCAGTGCTGCTCATTTTCAAGTGTTCAGCACTCACCTGGAAATAGGTCAGAATTCTGCATTTCCCAGCACCTTTTCACACCTTCTAACAACTCTATGCATGCTATCAGAGTTGACTTGCCTGTGAAATAATTTGAACACCTGCACTTTAGATATATATTGCCAAGCTATACTAGCTAACATTGTATGCATAAGTGGCTAATCAGGTATTCTGGCCCCATTCTGTTCCTTGTTCCAGCTTCAGAGTGCTACATGTTGCTCAGAAGTACTTTTATGTAAAAGACACTGACTTGAAACAGACTATATATGGCATATATTTTCAGTGAAAGTGAAGCCTCTTTTTTTATGTTATAAATCTGAAGATGCAAAAGATGCCATTGCTGAGTTTCTTATTTAAATTTATTTTATAATAAACCAAAGAAAAAAGGGAGGCATTTCCTTCAAAACATGAATATTTAAAGTGAGTTTATATCTGGCATTTCTATGCTGTCTTGTACTTGTTTATTTTGATACGTTTGCTGTTTCTCTAGGATATATCAGAAATCAGTATTTGGTCCTCATTAGTAGGGTGTGGAACTTATATTACTTGTTACCAGTGAGAAAATGTAGTCAGAAAAGTCCCAAAACACCAAGAACAGGATAAAAAAACCAAAAGAAATCCCAAGTGGAATTAATGCTAATATGTCTATTTATTTATACTGCTACCCACAGGGATTTTACATTAAATTCTACTATTTCAGAAAGTGCTTAAGCTGCTTTCATAGTGAATCAAACAAGGAAATTCCCTGAAAATAACAGGCTAAAGAAGATCAATGTATCAGTCAACCACTTTACTTAAACTGGAGTGCCAGACTTCAAAATAATATTATGAGCTAATACATGATGCAAACCAAACCTAAAAGGAATATTTGAAATACAATATTTATTTGTTTGTAAATGCAATTTTAATTGAAATGCAATATTTTGTTTGTTTGTAAATGTGATTTTAATTATTTTTAAGGGAATTTATGAAGATAGTTATAACCCCATGAAACATTTTACAAAAGGAAAAATGTTTCAACTGACTTAGTTACAGCAATGTATACATAATCACCCAAACTTAATTTTCTGTTTATTCCCTGCCCCAAAACAAGAGATGTTTTCAACTACATATTAAAATTATGGAGAAAGAAGGATTAGAAAAGAGAATAATGTTATTCATTAGACTTGAAGGTTGAGAAGGGATAACAATGTAATTTATTAGAGCTTTAATATAGTTGGAAAACATGGGCAAACATTTGGTCACACAGTCTCTACTATAAAATTAAAGTCATTTCTATCTTTAGACATCCCTAATCTGTCTGGTAATTAAGTCCCAAAGAGAGAATTATAAATAACAAAACAAAACAAAGGAAAAAAAGGGAGTTCAGGGATGATGTTAGAACTCACATTTTCCTCAAGGATGAGTGAATTCATAAGATATCATAAAAGTGCAATCTCCTATTGCAGTTACTTGAACCTCTCTCCCTGATCTCATGTTTCCAAGTTTAAAAGAATTTTAAAGAGAGGCTAAATTATTTCTAAGTTAGTTCAGCCACCTACAACTCATTAGCTGAAGAAATTCAGCACACACATCTGATCTTAAGAATCACTCTGTTTCTTTAGCCTTTTCACTTTCAGTGAAATTCACTTCATAAAATTTGACAAGTCTAAGGTGAGAGGCAGTGGCTTAACAGTTAAGGGTTTGCATTCGTCCCTTTGTGTGAGATGTTTTGCAAAAGCCATCATAGTTACAATTAATTTAAATAACATGAAATATTCAGTGAACCCAATTCACTCTCCCTGTCCAAATGGCCATTTTAGCTGAGGACTAATAACACTAGTGGTGAGCTTAATATTGATGGCAGATCTTTTCCTCCTGATCTGCAGAAACCACTGAATGCAGAACTTTATTTTGCTATGGAAAATATGTTCTTAATTTCCTGAGGTTCATTAGAAAAACTCCAGATAGTACTGTGTCCAGCATATATACCCATTTGCAATCAAACCGTTTGAATGAATGATCACTGCTAATGGAAGGTTTCCTGTGCTCTCAATCCTCTTACTTCACAGATGAATTATGCTGCTTTCTGTCCTTCTCCTTCCCTGCATCACTGCCTGAGATACCTCCAAGAGTTGGAAAAATCCCTAGGAAGAATCAGACCTAGAAAAGGAGGGAGGATGGAAGATTTCTTGCACCAAATAAATGAGAGAGGGGGATTTAAACATTTTTGAGGTCTGCATCTGCAGCATAGATTACCTGAGGAGTCTGAGAAGAAGAACATCAGACAGGTAACAAAAAATGACAGGAATTTCACAAATACAAGAATGTCCAAAGAGAGTTCAGAAATGAAAAAAATAACACTCAAGTCTCTTCTATTCTACACTAGCTTCCATAAGCAACTCATGATTTGGTGGCTAAATGAAGGAATTTTCAACTCTTAGGAATGCCAACAGACATATATTGCTGTAACAAACTCAGGGGAAGCCAGAGAGCTGCAAAAGGAAAAAGACCTAGAATACCTAAAAGCAGAAGGAAATGATACTAGCAATACTGAAAATACCTTTGTCAACTGGAGGAAGTAGAGAAATCAATTCAAAAAATGATAATTGAAGGAAACAGATAAGGTCAGAGAAGTCCACAATTATTGTACCTAAAGTTGCCCAAATAGTAAGAATGACAGTCCCTCTTTTAAAGAAAAAACTATGGCTCTGACATATAGAACAAGTTTACCACAGAACTGTTGTTAGAGAGTACATGCACACAAATATATATGCACAATATAATAACATGTAAGCAATGTTGTCAGTCTCACCTTGCACTGAAACACCTATACAGACATCAGTAATAAAAAGCATAAAAAAGGTGTTTTTAAGGGGTGTTAGTAATTTATCTTACTGAATTTGAAATGAAAATCATTGGGAAAGTCAGCTGCAGTTTTTGTGTCTTGGTGCTTTATAATTTCTTAGGCAAAGAGAAAACTACACTGTCATAGCAAAACCAGTTTCACTAAGACATTTAAAGTGTTCTTTACAGGGAAGAAGATTGCTGTTATTGCAAAACATAAAACATAGAAGATCTGGTTTATTCAAAAGTGGGATCATAATAACCATATGCACTAATTTTATTCATATAGAAGAACATTTCACTTCATAATGACATGTTCTTATAGGTTTCATGTTGATGTTTAGAATTACCACCAGTAGAAAAGCAAATGATTTTGTAAACTGATTTCTTTACATGAAATAAGATACTGTAAACACAATCTACCTCTGTTTTACTTTATATCTGTGACAGGCCTAAATCCACAACTGCAATTCCAACTGCACATTTCTGTTATCAGTGAAATCTATTAAATTTTTTGTCTAGGACACTAATATATGAATGGATCTGACAGGTTTGTAGGTATCAGAAGCAACAACAGGATAAGCACCATTCTCACTTTAAATTGCTTGGCAGGAAAACCACCTTCACCAAATTAAATGCTTTGTTTAAAATAAATTATTTCTATAAACTGGCATCTTACTTCTATCTGTAATCTTGGCTCATATGTTCATGTCTTCCAGTATGGGAAGAACAGATTTTATTTCGGGGTCATTCTGGATTAATCAACAGTATTTACACATTTTCCATCTCACATTCTCATACTTACAGGACCACTGATGGCTGCAAACCTGGCAACAAGCATGTGGCATATATAAGCACTTGATTTCCATAACTGCTTCACTTACAATTTTGTTTGCTGTATGTTAACATTATTTATCTCCCAAGCTAAGCATATTCCAAACTATGAAAAAAGAAGAGAAATAGAACCCATCAATCCAAAAGGAAAGTTTTTGGAGGCAACAAGTCCTAGAACAAGATTCCTGTGAGACTACACTGTTCTCTTAACATCCTTCAGTTCTCCTCATTATCTCTGGATAACATCTTGCTTTCCAATATTTTCTGAAGGTTGAAAAATTTTTCTGTTGCTCAGCAAATTAAAAGGGAAGGTCCAAAGCTCCAGCCCTTAGAAAGTTCCATAGCCATATGCTAGGCAGTACTAGGTTAGTTTTAACACCTTGTGTTACTGCAATCATTAATATCCAAAAGAAATCTATGGCAATGCAAGGATTTGAAAACAAGTCTCCGAACCATGCACTAATACTCAGTGACAAAAAATTCTACACTCAGGCTCACAGGAGGAGAGAAATAAGGTTTCTAGTCCTCAAAGCACTGATGCTGTGCATGTAATTCAGACCAAGGCTGTTGAAAATACAAATGTGGTTACATTCCTTTTTAAGGATGTAAAAGCAAGCAATAAAATAAATTGAAGGATGATGAAAAGTTCTTGAAATTTTACAGGTTTTAACGACAGGCCTGTGTACAGCAGTAGATACAACAGAATAACATCACATCTTTGCATGAAAAACAGAGTCTGTAGTTTATCCAACAGGGAACTGGCAAGGTGATATTTAAAAAAAAAAAAAATCCATCACCATCTGCACACGAAGTGAGCTGATATTTTAAGTTCTGGTCAAAGTGTTTCCTTTCTTCAAGGTCTATTTACACTTGAGTTTGACAGGCCTCTTAGTGGGGATATAATCACTGGCACTATGCTGCAATTTAGAATGAGAACAAGGACATTATTAGTAAAGGGAACATGGGTAGTTTGCAGTTTACTTAAAATCATTAAAAAAAAAAGGGATTTAAGAAACTGTATTTAAAGCCTAAAGAAATAATTCAACTCCACAATGAAATAGTTTTCATGGTAATATATTGCTATAGGCAACATAAAACATAGCTTCCTTATTAAAAATCACGAGGTAAAAGAAGACTTAAAGGAATAAGGAGCACAACTTTTTTGCACATCACTTTTCTTATTTCCATGGAAATCTGTGTGCAGAGAGAAGCTGTAAAAATTCATTTGTAATCATGGGCTGTAATATTTTAGGACCACAGACACCTGTGGAATTTTTTAAAAAAGAGAAATGGGGAGGATGCAGGAGCATTTTGCACAGTCAGATGGGATTCCTAAGACATGATAACTATGAAGAGAAGAAAGTTTTCCTTGGAGCTGGTACATACAGTCAGGTATTTCACTGAGCATTACAAGCAGCTACTTTTGACATCAGTGTGATGTTCTAGCTCCTACAGGCCACAAGTTTTGACATCTTGTAGCACTCTCTTATAAGTACAAAGCGATGAAAATACATTTAGCAATTGTTTCAAGATCTGAAAACCTAACAGTATGAATTTGACACTTGAGCATGCCACTGGGATGTCAGTAGAAATCCTAGATATGTGTAGGTGGGAAGCAGAGATTTTCCATAAGGTAGCCACAGGGCTAATGATGGAAAATTGTGTTGATGGACATTCCAAAGACTGCTGTTCAAAAACAGTATACAAATAACCAAGTATTTGCTGCCTCCTGTGGGACTGCATTCAGTTTATAATACCAAAAGCTATTATCAAGTTTGTGAAAACAACGTATTTCAACTGCATATAAATGTGCTATGCAGAAGGAAGGACTGTTTGAATTAGGGTTCGCTCATGATTTTTCAAAAAGCTAATTTATTTTCTGTGTTTTATTGACTTGAAATAAGTTCTCTGCAGGTGACACCTAATGCTCCTAACTTATTAAATGTATCTTAATACAATGAAGGGGAAAAGAAAGACAATGATAGCAAAGTTTTAATTAACTTGGACATGATTCTTATTTACACAAAGGCTGGTATCCATGACACTATCTGGGCAAGGAGATTTTTAAGTGAGGGCAAATGCATAGTTTTGATCCAACTTAGCAGCCCTTTATTGTGGCAAAGATGGGTTTAACAGTCTTAATACAGATAAGAATGAGGTCAAGTATAAAATAAGTAAGAGTGGAAGGTTTGACGTGAAGGGTTCTTAACACATTTCCTGCACACTCCAATGATTTTTTATATTTCTTACAGACAATTCTGCAAGGTACAGGAAGCATTACACTGCTAATGAGCCTTCTTATATTTTACAGGATGTAAAAGCCATTCTGGAAAACATCTGCAAATAATCTGTGCAATAGCAGCCTCTTCTCATGATTATTTGAAGAACCTCAACAAAACCTGATATTTTCTTTCCCAAATTGCCAGTAATAATGTGGGGTTTAACCACTGAAACACCTGCAATGTTTAGAAATGCAATGCTGAGACAACAGTGGACAACAGACTTTGGTTGTGATTTTGGTGAAATTCCCATGAACTGTTGTAGCTCTAATGATTCAGCCTAAGACTAGGTGTCATTGAAAGTTGAATCCAGTTCTGTCAGCTCCTATGATCTTTGGTGTTGTTACTGAAACCATGGCTAAAAGATTCAGATTATTAGCAATAAAATCTGAAATTATTAATTAAATAGTAAGAGAGACAGTAATTCAGATATTTTTAAATCTCTTATGCAGTCTTTGCACTAATTTAGCTAAAAGGACTTCATTTTAGAGATCAGTTGTATAAGCCTATTTTGTGAGGGAAAATTAGTATATATTAAAATAAGTGGCCCATGTTCACCTACAAGACAGAAGTTAAATAAAAAGACTCTTTTCTCAAAGCGGCTGTCAAAGCTTTACTCTCATGCCTACAGTGCTACTTGATATAAATATCAGTCTTAACTAATATGAAAAGAAAAATCCTGTGCCATTTATTATTGTGAGGTCAGCTTCAAAATATGAATTCAAAATGCTCAAAGGATGAAGTTACTTGTTTTTCTCCTAAATCTATTTTTTTTTAAGTTAATTTATTTTTTTTTTTAATTTTAAGAAACTATTCTCAGTGCTTAGAGCTAGAAATTCTTACACATTACTCTACATTTTGGAATTAAAAGAAAGAAGGAAATTAAAAGTTTTTCATTGAATAAAGTTAAGAAAAATATTTCCAGAAGCATGATTTGCAATATTAAAATATTAGAATAAAAACGGTTAAATAAAAAATCTAATAATATTTTACAAATGTTACTAGAACTAAGCAAATCACAGTAAGAAACTGAAGTAAAAAAATTATTGTAATCAAGTCCTGAGGGAAAAGGTAATTAAAATGGGTATGTTCTTATGAAATGTTCTAGTCTCAGTGAAATTACATTTTAAAAGTAAAGGGAATAGTCAACCAGACCTAAGACAGAGTGTATTTAAATAACAAAGCTTTTGTTGTTTAGCATTGATACAATGTTTAGAAACACGTACTTACAATTGCATTGTCATTTGCAAGAAAAAGCTACTTCTTAATATGCTAGTTCTCTAAACTCTGGTAAATCCAATCATTTTAACTTAGCATATAATCATTAATAAACCTGGGACCTAATTTTTATAATGATGTACTGTTGGATGTACTATTCCTCTTTCAAATCAAAGGAATATCAAGCACTCCTGAAATCACCTAAAATCTATTCAAGTCAGTGAAAAGACATTTATTCCTCTGGAAATTCATCCAGAGTTCATGTCTAGTTTGAAAGACTGGTCCCTTGAATTGAACAAAGAGTTCCACTGGACTGGTGGTATTGAAATGCTAAGATGAGGAACAGACATACATAAAGTACATTTTTTGCCTTTTCCATAATGATTATTGAGAAATGCAGTTGATGGGGGCTGAAAAATAATCGTTTTCAGAAATGTCTTGTAAAATCTTTACCTGGATGCATTTGGATTCAGATAATTAAAGTTTTGAGAACATGTTGCAATTATTCAACGCTACTTGCTACAGGCAAATGTCTCAACTACTCAGTCCTTATCTTCAAAGTCTATATTGATCTTGATTCAGTACAATGAGAAAACAGCTTAAACTCCTAAAACAGAGGCGATGGACAAAAAGACTTCTGGTACAATAGATTTCACCCTTGCAAGATAAAAATCAATTTGTCCAATAGATTTCTTGAATGAAGCCATAGTTACATATATATTCAAAAGTTAGGTGAAAGAAGGAATCACTCATGTATTTTTTAATGTTTGGAGTTACTGTCTGACAATGTTATAGTTTACCTTTAATTAAAAGAGGGCCCTTTTCTACTTTATTCTACATAAATTATTCATGTGAGTTCTGTGACTCAGTGATACACATTAACAGCTCTGTTATTTTATATAATTGCTGTACATAGGTAATCAGAGGGCATTATGTTGCAAAGGTAATTATGCCTCTGTTTTCTGCTGTCGTGTGATGCTGGGAACCTCAACAGCGTCTTTTTGTAACATCCTGTATTTCATGTGGATGGGAAATTGTCAAGACTTCCCAAGGTTCTGCATTCTTCTACAAATGTATTAGTTATACAAAAGAGTTCCCAGATTAGTGGCAATTCTTCCTTTTCTAGAGGCCAAGTCATGTTACAGAAGCCTATTGTATTTATGCAAAGGTTTCCTTAATTTGAGGGCTTAAGCAATACTGCAAAGATATTTTTGAGCCACTCTGTTATTACTTTAATGAGTAATTCACAGGAAAGTCCCTTTATCAGGGTATATATGTATGCACAGTTGTCAGGAACCGGTAGGAGTTTGGGCAAATTTTGGTTCATGAATTTTAACCTCAGTAACACAAATTTTTGTATCCTATGCAGTCATAATTGGACTTGTATGTATGAAGATTATTTTATATTTTTTTCCCTTCCTGGAGACAAAGATTAATAAAAAACAAGTAAAAAAGGCTGGGCAACAAGTTGAGCAGCTTTGTGGAGAAAAACTTTAGGGTGTTGGTGGAGAAAAAACTGAACATGAACTGGCAATGTGCATTTGCAGCTCAGAAAGCCATTCACATCCTGGGCTGCATCAAAACAAGTGTGACCAGAAAGCCAAGGAAAGTGATTCTTCTCCTCTATTCCACTCTTGTGAGACCTGACCTAGTATATTGTGTCCAGCTCTGGGTCCCCAAGGGTAATTAGGACACAGACCTGCTCAAGCAGGTACAGAGGAGGGCCAAAAATATGATCGGGGACTGGACCATCTATCCTATGAGGACAGAGAGAGACAGAGAGAGAGAGAGAGAGGGAGAGAGAAAGAGAGTTGGGATTGTTCAGCCTGGAGAAGACAGAGCTCCAGGAAGACCTTAAGCATCCTTCCAGTACATAAAGGGGGACAACAGGAAAGACGGTCAGGGACTCTTTAACAGGGATTGTTGTGATAGGATGAGGTGTAATGGTTTCAAACTAAAAGAGAGATATTATATCGATTAGATATTAGGAAGAAATTCTTTACTGTGAGGGTGAGACACTGGAACAGGTTGCTCAGGGAAGTTGTGGATGTTCCCCTCTGGAAATGTTAAAGGCCAGGTTGGACGGGGCTTTGGGCAACCTGGTCTAGTGGGAGGTGTGTAGCATGTGGTGGTTCATGTGGCAGAGGGGCTGAAACTAGATGATCTTAAAGGTCCCTTCCAACCGAAACCCTTCTGTTATTCTATGATTCTATGATTTTTATGATGTTTAACTTCCCAAGAATAGAAGTTCTACTAGCTTCTAGCTTTCCATTTGTTTGCAAAGTTCAGAAGGCAGAAATCTATCAGAAATTTTTGGAATACATGCTGGCGTGATGCTAACATTTATCACATCAACCCTAATTTATACAGTGTTTCTTCACTCAGTTTTTCTACAGTGTCAACTTGTTTCCATCAGGTAGTGACTGTTACCACAGAAATGAATAAATAGGAAATTAAACATGGCATGTGAGTTTGACACCAGTTAACAACAGACAGCATGAATTTCACCTCTAATCTATAGTGATATATTGCATTGTTTTACAGTAATATAAAATATTAACTGGAAATTGTTGATGAGGAATGTGACCTATCCTCTTAACAAAGCAAGCTGGTTTTAACACATCCAGTACTTAAATGTATTCAAGATTAGTATTTTCCTGATATCCAATTGTATAAACACAGACACATTAAATACTCACAGTTTACCACACAATAACTTAGAATCTATTACATGAGTAAATAACAAATTTAAGAACACAATATTAAATTAAATGTGTATTTATCCTGCTGTTCTTCTAATTATCTTTTTCCACTTATGGTGAGTAAGAACTCACCAGTTCACCACGAATTCACCATTTTGGAAGTTTACAAAATATGTAGGGATCTCGTATTTGTGTGATTTTAAAGCACTTAATCTGCAAAATGTGACTGCACTCATATTTTAAGTTGAAAAATGACCATCAAGTGGTAGATTGTAGTTGGGTCAGGCTAGTACGGGGTGTGACAATTGTCACATTTTGAAGTAAAACCTTATCATGTTTTAGATACTTTTTTTTAACCTTCTCTACATCTATGAGCTGCATGTCCTGTGAATAAAACATTCAGATTTTGATCATTTTTCACTGCACATGTTTATATTAGCAAAGTGGAGTCCCCAGAACAGGCAATGACCTCAAAACCTATTATAACCTATTTTAATAACTCCCATGGATATCCCAGTATCCTGAGGCTGTTGTTACAGACCAAAGGAGTCTTAGTTTTTCCACTACTTAGCAGACATTATAAGCATTATTGTGGAGAATTGTTTACACTGTCCCTCCCAAAGCTTCCATCTATTTTGTGGTGCTGAAACTGGGTTCTCTATTTTTTTATAAACCTTGTAATCTTCTGTCATCACAGGTTAACAGGTAGATATCAGCTCTAGTGAGCTTGGAAGCACTGAGGAAGGCAGCGTTGACTTTACTCTGTGCAGCAACAGTATAATCTTTCTGTGTCAGTCACAATTCTATTACACCCATTATTTTAAGTAGGGTAAAAAACATGTTTACATGCTCCTCCTCCTGAAGATACCTGGATAGCCAGGTCTCCAGGTCCCATCTGTTTCATTAAATAAGATTCTCACAGTGCAAAATAATGTTGACAAGGTTTAAAAAAAAAAAAAAAAAAGTAAATCTGGAAATATGCTGTTCTTTAACCTCTGGATTGATTTTTTTTTCATTGTTCCCCTTTTTATAATCTATGTTTCAGACTCTTTTTATGTATTCAGGGTTCTGAATGTAGTATCATATTAAGACAATTTAATAGTAAGTGTAATATTTTTAGTTTTCCCTTCCAAAATTATTTCTATAAGTAGGACATAAAAATACCTAACAGTAGCATGTAATCTCTTTTCTTTTTCCATACATAGATTGCAACAGCTGTGTCTATCGTGTGGTTTGTTAACAGTTGAAAGCTGTACATGGATGTAGTTTTATGAAAATTGAGTTATTGTTCATGTTGAAGGTTAACACTAGCCATAAGTATTTGTAAAATATATGGATTTTTTATTAAGAACTTTTAAATTTTAAATGCAATGGAAATGAAGAAGCTTACCTAAATATTTTAGATATTTCTAGTTTAGCAAAACCACGCTTTTATGTTATTATTGGCTTTTTGTAAAACATATTTTTATATATCATTTATGTGTATATTTATAAAATTCTTACAATTTTTTAAAGTTACAATGAAATATGTTTTTATTAATATTGGCTATTGTGTGATACAAGACAATAAGCATTTTCTTATAATGGAAAGTTTTCAGCATTGGCTTTTTATCCATAAACTTTGTTGAAGAAAAAGCAAAGTGCTATTTGTAGACATTTATACATCATTTCTAAAAAAGTTATGTTTAATGCATAGAGACTCTTACCAGGACTGGGTCACCATTTATTTTGCATTATATGATCACAAAGATGAGTCCATTAAACCTAAATAAAGCTTTTATTTTATATAATGAATTCTTTCAGTGTAAGTTTTTTCATGACCCAACACTATATAAACATTTTCTGCTGGTTACAGATTTGATCTATAAACAGTTCCTGTCATTAAACATCTTAAACATTCCACTAGCTTTGAGGTGTAGGACTAGGTGCAGACACTAACTTGGTTCTAACCGCAACTGGGTTTTATTTATTTTATTTGCAAGGGTTTGGAAACATGAAGTTAACATTCATGACATAAGAAGGAAATGGAAAGGTAATAGAAATCATGAGTATACGTTTCTTACTGATTCGGTGACTGAATATTCAAGAATGTTTTTCATGTTATATGTTTTTGACCTTGAAAGTCATAACTTGAAGTCAGTACATTTGTTCTGGTTCACCACACCCACTTGATCTGTTGAAGCACTGACTCATGAAATTCAAGTGGGATGAATATATAAAGACCATTTGCTATGGAATAAGGAAGGCTAGAGAGGTTATCAAGGAGAATAATTTATGGGATACATAACTGGACTAGGACTGGAAGCCTTCTTACATCATTGTCACAGTTTAGGGTCAGGGTGGCCCCTTAGACCTATAACAGATGCTCTCTGTTAACCCCCCTCCCTCCCCAAAGGGGAAGAGAAAAGGAATAAGGGACTTAGTGATTAGGAAAGGAAATTTAGAACAGCTTTAATGAGAATAATAATGATAAAATAGAATATGTGCAAATATATACAAAACCAGTATCGAACCCAACCCCCCTGATGGTAATTACATCACCATCACCACTGATGCTGTGGAGCAGGCACCAGGAGAGTCCCAGACTGGGCCCAGCAGCAGACGGGAGCTGTGGTCAGGAGCTGGATTCTGGTACTGGATTCAGTAACACACCAAGTGGGATTGAAGGCAGAATGGACAGAGTCCTCCTTGGATGCTCCGAGGAAGGAACCAAAAGAGGACCTGAGCCAAGCCAAGCAAATCTGGCAAAGCAGTCCAAGACAGGGGAAGAGCCCAGGAGCCCCCAGAGAGAGAGCAAGCGAGCGAGCAAGCAAGCGAGCAAGCAAGCAAGCTAGCAAGCAAACAAAAATAGCAAGCAAGCAAACAAACAAAACAAAAAACTGTAGACCCTCCAGATCCCTCTGCTTTATACTGAATATGACATATACAGGATAGAATACCTCATTGGTCAGTTTATGGTCACCTGCCCTGTCTGCCCCTCCCTGCAGGTGAGGCCTTTCACTTTCTGCACCCCCCAATGTGGTACACAAGATCCAGCAGTGGCCTTGGTCTGCACACCAATCCTTGGAAGTAATTCTAAACATGGGGTGTTATCACTGCTAGCAGCAGGCACTGTCTGTGAAAACAGCCTGCTAATAAGTGCAGTTAGAAGAACTGAACTGAAAAATAAAATCACTGAACAGAATTAGTTCTGTTCTCACTCAAAGCAGGACAATCATTACCATGATATGAAGACCAAAGGAGTCTATTAAAACAATAATTGGTAATCATGAGGAAAAAACCAACCAACCAAACAAACTTTTTTTCATTCCAGCAAAAAGGTGTATTTGGGAAAAAAAAAAAAAGTTTACAAGTAAATTCTGGTTTATATCATATGCCATGGTGATCAAGTGAGTGCATTTTTACTTTAATTGTTCTTCATGTATTTCTTTCCTATGAAAAGACCATCAGCTCAAGCATATTTTTTTTCTTTTAAGTAATGACAGTATCCATATTAAGGAAAATCTGAAATGGCCAGGTGTGACTATAGCAGTGTTCCATGGTTCTGATACCTCTAAGTTAATGAACTATATATAATGATTTAATGTTATAAATCTGCATTGAAGTCTTACCATGGTAAAAAACATGAACCAAAATTTAGCAATAATTTTAGCAGTGTATTCCAGATGCAGTTCCATTTGGTTTCTAAGACTTAATCACAACTGCTTGATGCAACATTTTGTATATTAAATATTGAGATTTTTTTGCACAATACATGTTAAACAATTTATCATTTATGGGTACCCTAACTTACAAAATAACAGAAAAGTTGTGTTTGTTTTTTGTTTTTTTTTTTTTTTAATTAATTTTATTGTTTTTACACTTCTACTGATTTTACACCTCTGTATCAATGATTCTACACTTGTGTGTTTTGAGAACTCACATGAAAAGCTATCAATATAATTAAGATAATTATATCTCAGAATACTGGAAGAAGGCTAATGTCACCCCCATCTACAAAAAAGGCTTAAAGGACTACTCAGGAAATTATAGGCCCATCAGTCTTAATTCAATCCCTGTGAAAGTTATAGAATGAGTCTGCCTGGGGGTTATCTCAAATCAAATGAAGCACATGACTGGGAAAAGCCAGCACAGATTCACCAAGGGCAAATAGTACTTGACAAACCTGATCACCTTCTGTGTCAAAGTAACCTGCTTGGCTGATGCAGAGCAAGCAGTGGACATTGTCTAACTGGACTTCTCCAAGGCTTTTGATACAATTACCCATGGCCTTCTCCTAGAGAAATGCATGTGTTATGGTCTAGACAAGTGGTCTGTGGGGTGGGTGGGGAACTGGCTGATGGGATGAACTCAGAAGGCTGTGGCAAATGACTCTTGATCAAACTGGCAACCTGTGTAGTCCCCACAAAAAGACCTCAGTAAAATTTTATTAGAATAAGATGCCTGCTAACTCTTTCCATGAAAGCTAAAGGTGTCACAAATAAAGTTAGACAATTCAAAGTTACCAAGGTTAAACTTTCTTTAAGCTTGATTCAGACTGTTGTGTTTGGATTCTGTTCAGATCTGTGTGAAATTATGTACCTATGAGCCATAATTCCTTGGCAGTAAAATGAAATTAAGTTTCCATCTGCCTTAGCCTCTTATTTCTTACTAATAAAACTCACAGCAGAGAGCTAATAAACAATTTTCGTTTGCCAACAGACACTTCTTGACAAACACACACACATTCTTTTGAGCTCTATCGATCACCTTCTAATTCTTCCCAAAGCAAACTAATGGCAATTGAAGCTGCAAGTGTATGTACAGTCTTGTAAAAGAAATAATAACTGTGTTACACTTGAAGTGGAATACAATGATTATCAATGATAAATCTTGGAATAAAACAAAAGTGGGTTTCCTGAGAATTTGACTGATGGTTACAGCACATTCATCCAATATCATGAGCATAATGGGCATGTTGTGCAAGAGTAGTGAAAGGCAGAATGCAAACTAGAAGAGAAAGTGGCTCGATAGGAAAAGCCTATACTCATCATGTTATACTGGAATTTGAAACTATGCTTTCGTAGTTTCAGGCCATGCTGTTGGAACCAGCTTTCAAAATGCTTTTCCACTCCTTCACCAGCTCAGGTCGGCCTTGGGTGCTGTATCAGATTGCTTCACAGAAACAGGTCTGACACAGTGTATGTGTCTCCCACAGGCAGCAACCTGCCTGGGGTTCTTTGAATCTTCTGTCTCCACCATGGCAGAAAATCACTAGGAAATTCTGCCTTTAAAAAAACAACAACTCACACACTGAATGCTGTTTTTAAAACCATCCCAATTAAAGGCCTAAAAGAGAAAACACAGTGATAGATTTTAAAAGCCAGCAAAACGAATCAAGAACATCATATATTGCAGACACTAAAATACATAAAGTACAGTGGAAGGAACCTACACTCCGCTCTGCTAAGAAGGCAGGATGTATAATCTACCAACTGAATAAAATATTCTAAACCATTTTTTTCATACAGGATACAAAATTGCCACAGGGAAAAATTTTCAGATATCCAGGCAAATAGAATCTTGCTATGTGTTTTGTTTTGTTTTTTTTTTCATAAAGCCTGATCCATGGAAGACCATACTTTAATACACTAAAGCAGACAATCAGTATTCCATTTATTTCAAGGTTATACGAGTCAAGTCAGCTACAATGGAAATTTGATTTGCGTATAATGTTTATAAATATGAATTTTAAGGGATAGAATGCAAAACATAAAAATTGTTTCTAATCGCTCTTTACTTGCCAATCTATAAAGCTCAGTAAGAAGGTTGAATGGTTATGTCATAGTAGATTAAATTTTAAATCAAGTGCATAAACAGCCACTGATAAAACTTATGCATAAAACATAATGAGAACAGGAATCACTGTGACTGAAATCTAAACTGTATTCTAATGTATGGATTCACAGACTCAGCACAATTTAAAAAAATAAAAAAAAAAAGATTGGAACAACCTAAAGAATGAAATAAAGTGCTAAATTAGTCAAAGCTGGAGGACAATAAAAATGTGACCATATCCCAGAATGAAGTTTAAATTAATCTTAAAAGGAACACATACACAGACAGAGTAAAGGTCAAGGGCAAGGTTTTGCAGATAACCAGAGAAAAGTCCAAAATCTGATGTTAGAATCAGATCATTTCTAAAATCACAACAGAATTTGGTTAGAAAACTCTCACGTAAATCACTTTATGAACACACAAACCCAGTCATCCCCTAAGAAAAACATTTCTATTTTATCTCCCAAAGAATATCAGAAAAAAATTATGATCACGCTTTGCCAGATGATGTGTGTGCTAAAAACTGAAGTTACTGGACAGATAAAATTAGTTTTAGCTTTTTCCATTGTTAATGGAATACACCAAAACACGCATTTAGGGAAAAAATATGGAACACTGTTGATTCAGAAATATTTAAATTAAGTACACTGGATTTCCCTTTATCTGTGCTCTTTGAGGTATGAAATGTATAAGCCTTACATGAATAAGTCTTCAAAAATACTTTGCAGCATTAGTCTTTAAAGTCCAGGGTATTCCTTTGTCCTTTATTTGTAACAGTTATGAATTTTATAGGAGCATGGTAGTGGCTTATCTGAATGGTGCAAAACTGTCAACAAGGGTTATGATAGGCTGTCATTTCCTAATGGTACTTGCACAGTGGGATTCCTGGCATCTCTGAATAAAATCCTGATTTCAGTTGTACTTACTTTATCCTGTATGAGTCAGTTTTGTTGAGGGTAGTCACTCTTAAGAGTCATGAGTATTAATTTAACAAGGGCAAACACTGTTGTTGATTTGCTATTGCAACATCTCAGCTTTCCAGTGACTGCAGTTAAGTACTGCAAAAGCTTATTGAAATCTCTGCTCTGAACTGGACATGAAATGAGTACTGTTAGTTTGTTCAGTTCTTTTACTACTGTCGTTCTAAAAAAGTGAATGGACAGGTCTGATTGTCATGCAATACATGATTCTGCCTCTGTATCTTACCCACTGAGTATTGAAAAGTCACAAGCAAAAGTGCTTTTATGAAAGTTGTACATAAGTGGCATAATTTTAGATTTTATAATATGAAACTGTTGAGTGTTCAAAAGATGAAAGAGATTGGGGGGAAAAAAAAAAAGAAAAGAAAAATACAGTCAGAAACATTTATCTAATACCATGAGGCAAAGTCCAGCATTTACCATGTACAGCTTGGCTTTGAAAAAAGAATTTTTATAGAACATAGTGATTTAACTATAAAAAGGACTCCAATTTAAACATTCTGAGATAGGAAAGAATAACTGCACCTTCCATCACATTGATGTTCAATCTACAGAGACATGTGTGATACTTTACAGAAATTATTCTGCAGCACATGGCAAGGAGTTACAATTTTTCTTTCAATTGTTACACATATTTTAACATTTTTCTTTTTAACAGCAAAAACTAAGGTACATTATTTAGACTTTATCAAACAGAATGAAAAATAGTATTTGACTGTACTCTTGTAAAGAGCTGAGAAAGAAAGTCACACAGGGAAAAAGAAAGTAACAGTAAGTCAAGAAGAAAAATAAGAAATTTTCAGTGATCAACTGTTTGTCCTGAGACATGCATTTAAAAAAGCAAGTAATTTCCTGTCTAAAACATGCTATAATACTATTAACTAATGCAATTGCTAAGACTGGAATTAGTTATGTCCTGATCATGCTCCCTAGAAAAAAAAAGAACTGCCATGAATTGTTTTAATGAGTATATATGAAGTCTGAAAAGGTAAAGATTACTCGTATAGAATTCTTTTTTATCTGTCTAGTCATCACAGGATTCTATCAAAATAACATTACGTGGGTTGAAGAATCTACAGAATTACTAGAAGTTGTAGGTGAGAAAAATTGGAAGAGATAGCTAATTTTCTGAGGAATGTGAAAGTTCTGACGTATATTTGTGTATATCTGCATTCACATAAGCAGAGATAATGCATATGGAAAGACTAGTGTTCCAGGTTCATCCCCTGGTCATCAAGGGTGTGAAAAAAATGTTTGTGAAATGAATGTTCTGGACATGGGAGTATGAACATCAGGACTCTTCTAGTTTACCAGTTATGGATTGCTGTGGGCACTTTTACAACCTGAGGACAGGATCTTGTCTAAGGTATTTTTGCAGTAAGACGTGACACCAGGGTTTTCTCCTGGCATCCTCTGTCTACCCAAACCATAGTTACACTACAGTTGCCATCTCCTGCCTTGTAACCTCTCCCAGAGCCCTTGTGCCTACTGGCAGCCCACAAGCAGGGTAGGTGTCATATGACTCTCAACTATATAACATTTTGATATGCAGTGCATAGTCATGCAGACTTGTCACAAATAGGATATCTTCCAAAACATCAGTGATAAAAAAAAAAGGTCCTTGTAAAAACTTAGTTCTGTTGACTGTTACACAAATAATTACAGACATTTCAGGTTCACTTTGTTCCACATAGACTTGGGCATGTTTAACCTCCATTTTAAATTACATTCCCAGCTCCTTTCTATTCACATTTGGTCAAATACAGTCTGTCCCTAAAATGTCTCACACAGACAATTTTACTACTCCACTTTTACTACACTACTTTTACTATACCACTTATATTACACAACTCAGACGCACATAAGTCTATGGGGCCAGATGAAATCCACTCAAGGGTACCGAGAGAGCTGGCAAAAGTGCTCACCAAGACACTTTCTATCATTTATCAGCAGTCATGCTTGAATGGTAGGGTTCCAGTTGACTGGAGGTTAGCAAATTAACATCTACAAGAAGGGCCAGAAGGAGGATCTGGGGATCTATCAGTCTGACCTCAGTGACAGGGAAGGTTATGGAGCAGATCATCTTGAGTGCCATTATGCGGCATACACAGGACAACCAGGCAATCAGGCCCGGTTAGCATGGTTTTATGAAAGGCAGGTCCTGTTTGACTAACCTGATTTCCTTCTATCACAAGGTGATCCAAAGTGCGTGAGGGAAATACTGTGGATGTTGTTTACCTAGATTTTAGTAAATCTTTTCCACTATTTTCCACAGCATTCTGCTAAAGAAACTAGCTGGTCATGGATTGGATAGGTGTATACTTTGCTGGATAAAAATCTGTGTAGATGGCTGAGCCCAAAGGGTGGTGGTGAATGGAGTTACATCCACCTAGCAGTTAGTCACAAGTGATATTCCCCAGGGCTCAGTACTGGGGCCTGTTCTCTTTAATATCTTTATCAATGATCTCCAGTTCAAGAGAGACAGGGATCTGATTGAGAGAGTCCAATGGAGGGCTACAAGGATGCTGAAGGGACTGGAACACCTGCCTTACCAGGAAAGGCTGAGACACCTGGGGCTCTTTAGTCTGGAGAAGACAAGACTGAGAGGGGATCTGATAAATGTTTATAAATATATGAAGGCTGAGTGTCAAGAGGAAAGTGACAGCGTCTTCTCACTCATGCCCTGTGACAGGACAAGGGGGAATGGATATAAATTGGAGCACAAGAGGTTCCACCTTAACATGAGGGAGAACTTCTTTACTGTAAGGGTCACAGAGCACTGGAACTGGCTCCCCAGAGAGGTTGTGGAGACTCCTTCTCTGGAGATTTTCAAAACCCGCCTGGATGCGTTCCTCTGTGACCTGTGCTAGATTACATGATCCTGCTGTGGCAGGGGGGTTGGACTGGAAGATCTCCAAGGTCCCTTCCAACCCCTGACACCCTGTGATACTGTGATCTGGATGAGAAGATCAAGGGCACCCTCAGTAACATTGTAGACAACTTGGGTTGGAGTGCTGATCTGCTTGGGGATAGGTAGGTTCTTCAGAGGGATCTGGACATGCTGGATCAATGGGCCAAGGCCAATGGTATGAGGTTCAACAAGGCCGAGTGTCAGATCCTACACTTGAGCCACAACAACCCTAGACAGCAATACAGGTTTGGGGCTGAGTAGCTGAAAAGCTGCCCAGCCAACAGGGACCTGGAGGCGTTAGTTGACAGCTGGCTGATTATAAGCCAGCATGTGTCCAGGTGGACAAGAAGGCCAACAACATTCTGGTTTGTATCAGAAATAGTGTGGCCAGTAGGACTAGGGGAGCAATCATCCCCCTGCAGTCAACACTGGTAAGGCTGCACCTCGAATGCTGTGTTCAGTTTTGGACCATGAGGAACATGATTTAGTGGTGACTTGGTAGTACTATGCTAATGGCTGGATTTGATGATCTGAAAGGTCTCTTCCAATCAAAATATTCTATGATTTTCTTTTTTAAAAAAATTGTTCGAAGTGTATGTAGTCTAACTACCTTCTCACAATGCAGTAGGAAAATGGAAGTGCCTCCAATAAGGTTATAATGCCATCCACCTTCTTAAAATGTTCTATATTAAATAAAAATATCATGCTTTGCCAATAAGTTATTAAATGTCTGAACAGGTATATGACATTTTAAGGAGGCTGTTACAGATAGAACTACAATGTATCTCATATTTCAAAGATCCTTTAGGAAAGAAGACTAATTTTTCTGTCATCTTCACTGTGGAAATCCAGAACAATACTGCCTTTTTCATTCAGCCTAATGCTGGGCCTCTCACTGGGACTGATTGAACTGATTAGAGGCTACAGGAGCCCCCTTGCTGAATGCAATAAGGACTGAATTTCAGCTATAGCATAGAAAATTAATAGGCAATGGGTCAGCTAAGCAGTGACCAAGGCTATGTCTTCACATGAGCACAGAATTAGTAATACCTGATTCATACTGATACATGTTCATTTTTGCACATGCTGACTGATATGGTGCTGTGATAACTCCATTGTAATGGCCACTCTTTCTCTGTCCTCTCTGCAGGCTGAAATTTGCTTCCTCATCTGCCTCCCACTGTTCACAGCTACTTTTTCCAGAGCCTCACTGCTGCAGTTGCTTCTCTTGTCTTGCATTTCATTTTGCCTGAGGAACATCATATTCCTGCCAGACTAATTGACATCATAGTTAGGTGCCCAAGGAGGTGCTAGTTCTGTTGGAGAGGATACATTATACCTTGAACAAAACCTGAAATTTGCTTGTCTTTACTGAAATCCCGGGAAATGTCACCTGACTCTCCATGTATCACCTACTGCACTTAAAACATCTGTACATTTGATAAGATTTTCTTTCCTCACACTGAAACAGTATGTAACTGCTTGGAGCTGTTAACTGTACACTGAGGGTTTTCTTCCTCCTATCTCTTTAAGGCTTTGGAGCTTTGGTAAAGCCCAACTGTAACAGGAATGACAAGAATATGAAAAGATAAATCAATGGAATTTATGTCCACTTTTAAACATAATCTCTGCAGAGGGAGAGAGGAAGCAAAACAAATGTAAAGGAAAGCAAGACAGTATCTCTCTTGCATGTATTCTCTCACAAATTCCACAGGGAGATGTCACTAGCAGTAAAAACTCATTCCATTGTGCTCATTCAGTTTCTCTGAACTCACTGAAGCCCTCTATGAAATGTTTTAGAATACATTTTATTAGCTTTATGTAAGAAATACAGGTGGTTTGGTTTGTTTTTTTCCCAGGAAAATGAGTGAGACAGACAGGAAAATGGAGTACACTAATGAATCATCATTTTTCAACTGATCATAATAAAAAGAGGTACAAGCTATACAAAAATAATATCTCCAGATTTGTAAAAGTGAAGATTTTTCTTAGCAAGCCTTTATATGACTATTTCATTATATATATATATAAAATATATAAAAGAAGAATGAGCTATCACTTTTTTTAAAAAACCCCACGTTTAAAATCTCTTTTTTTCAGAACTCCGGAAACTTTTGGACCTTTGCTTCTTGAATTAACAGAAGATCTGATAGAATTATCAGATTGTTATTCTTTACATGAATCAGCATTAGTGTGGCATGAGACACTGTCAATATGCTTAGACACATTTAGTTAGTGAAAAAGTCTGGTAAGCTTCAGGAATCTTTGGTTTCTTTTCAGATTTTAAAATTTATCGATTCTTGCTATTCTTTGGTCTTTTTAATATTTTAAGGTAAGAGCCTTAAAATAAAGTGAAAAGTGGGAAAGCAGACACTGTTCAGGAGTTGGGTCCCTTTGCCATGTAACATACACATTTCTGCTTTCTGAAAGAATTTACTGAAATAATGTGTAACCCGTCACTTTTCCTCTAGGTTCTTTTTTCTTAGTGGTTTTTCTTTTGGGTCACTATCAGGTTTCATTGCTGTTGAGCATTTTAAAGTGATTTTAGAATACTAAAAATGGTTCAAAACAAGCTAGTCTGAATAAGTATTATTTCTGAAATATAATAAATCCCTCTTCCACAACCCTGATTGAACAACCACTATCTTTTTTTTTTTTTTTCTCATCTTTGAGCTACCATCCATAGAACAACAAAGCAGAATAATTTATCCTACAGAAATGAATTTAAATACCTTTTAAATGCTTTTAAAAGACCAAATGTGGAGCCCAATTCCTCTGTGCAATTACAAGCTTGCAAGTGACCAGGAGTTCTTTTCTTTCTTTCATTTTTTAATCTGAATTATCTGCCTAGGAATCTAACTCTTGCAACAGAGACCTGGAACAGCAGTGGACTCAGGCTGCATTAAGTCAGTGACTAATACAAAATATAAGCATCTCTGTAGTAAGTATACTGCTATTTTAGATGAAATGGTACTTGTGGGTCTCATCATCAAGCTGGTGAGGAGTCTGGAAAGCATGCCTTATGAGGAGAGGCTGAGGGAACTGTTGTTTAGTCTAGAGAAGAGGAGGCTAAGAGACCTTATTGCTCTCTACAACTACCTAAAAGGAGGTTGTAGTGAGGCTGGTGTTGGTCTCTTCTCCCAAATTACTAATGATAAAACAAGAGGAAATGGCCTCAAGTTGCATCAGGGGATGTTTAG
Source organism: Megaceryle torquata (assembly GCA_024611175.1). Classification (NCBI taxonomy): domain Eukaryota; kingdom Metazoa; phylum Chordata; class Aves; order Coraciiformes; family Cerylidae; genus Megaceryle; species Megaceryle torquata. The sequence continues at coordinate 59,394 of JANIJG010005712.1, forward strand.
ATTAGATATTAGGAAGAAATTCTTCACTTTTATTATGGAAGAAGGAAGACAGCCAGATTTGTGTAACTGAGATGGGTTGATGCATCTGTGGCAACTGAATTTTTTACTTAGGGGAAAAGAGAATTCTGAGATTATCTTGTTCTTAATGGATAATGTGATACCCAAATTTATCTTAATGTAAGTTTTCTCAAGTGCTTTCCAACAGACAGTGTCATTCCTGGAAATTATAATCAAGAAAATTTCATTATTATTGCTGCTTTAACAAATGAGCCAATTTAGGAAGTCTTCTAGCAATTCAGTTACTTGCAGATTGACTACTGATTGCTCCAACTCTCATAGTTTAATGGGTCTGTGACCATGATGACCTTACAGATATATTGCTCCCGTATCTCTAGCAGTCTCAGTCTCAGCATTGAGAGAGGTGACTCATCAGCCAATTCACTAGGTTCCTGATTTATGTTTTGCTGTTCATAGTGTCTAGTCCTATGCTTGATACAAGGGCTGCAGTTTTCTCAGTCTCTCTTCACCTCCTCCACAAGAAATCTCCTAGTCCTTTACAGAAAGTTCTGATAATACCTCAGATAAAAGTAAAATACCCAGTCCTTGGGTCCTTCACCTACAGTTTAAAGAAGTGATGAAAAAAATAAAGGAATTCATTTTTACTTACTTTTAGCAGCTTTTAACAGAGGTACAATGAATCATCAGCTGTGTTACAGGAGAATATATCTGGAGTGCAAATACCAGGGTGCAACTTCTGACACTTCAACTTTTAGTCATTGCAGGAGGTGTTGATTGTGATTTTTTAAAAATGTTAATCTGTCTTGAGAATACAGGAATGCTGTATGGTATGATTACTTCTGACTTTTGCCCCAGGTAGAAGACTTTTCAAGTCTCCTTTGCCATTAACAGGAACTCTACATCCAGTATTAATGAGATCTCAAAATCACTAACATGTTTCTAGAGGAAAAGAATGTTTAACTTGGAAGGTCTGATCATATCTTTTAGGTGAGGCAGTTTTTTGCAAAGTGTGAAAGAGTGAAAACTCTCATTACAATCATCATTTGCACAAAGCCAGTCTTGCTAGTTCAGTAGTTAGAAAGAATGCTCATTGCTTTCATATAGAGCTGACACCTATAGTCAGTGTACTCCCCGTCCAATCTATGAAGTGCAACATAGATCTTGCTTTTCCAGAAGTGCTTGTTTGATGCAATGCTGATTCAGCACCTCAAATTCTATAGATTGCATACATGCAGTCAGAGCTTATTTGAGATAACTGACATTAAAACAATTACAACAGGTAATAAACGGACATTTGTCCTGCTAGGTATAACATAAAATATAAACACAAGAAACAGGCTACTGCAGGAGAAGTTGTTTTTATGAATAAAGTTTTGAAGATTATTCTAACAATGAATGAATTCAATTTCTGAACACAACAGCAAATTAATGAACTTACATTAAGATAAATTTGGGTATCACATTATCCATTAAGAACAAGATAGTCTCAGAATTCTCTTTTCCCCTAAATTAATGAACACTCAGATTTTGCAACACTTTTTTAAGCAAGCCAAAATCTCCTCAGAGAAACAGTGGCATATCAAGTATTTGTAAATCAGAAGCCACACTTCCCTTAATTCCCAGAAGGCCGGAATCCAGATTTCATAAAATGAATTAGAGTAGAAGGAAGAGCATTACAATAATTTACAGAATCCTTTTTAATCTATCGGTTAGTGCACATTATATACAGCTTTCTATGTTTGGGACTGTTCAATACAGCCTGTAGATGTTAAGAGTCTTTCCTACACAGATGAGAGTTTGTGCTGCATCAGTTCTGAAGAACAGTACAGAGCTTAGCATGACTGTCAGCACTGATAAACTTATGGGAAAAACTAAGCTGCAAGTAGGAATCATCAACAGCGAAGATAAAAGTACTAACAGGAATAAAGAATAGAAGAGCCTTAATGTATATCCACAAAGTTGCAGTCTAATGTAAGTCAGCCCTGTGTTCTCCTTTTTCCTGGTGCTAGAGAGCCTAGCTGAGCTACAGAAATCTCATTAGTGACCAATGGTACAAATAATCAACATTTCCCACACTACAGCCAAATCCTCTCTTTTCCAGATTACAAAGGCTGCTCTCCTCAGTGCAGACAACATTTAATTGCCAACCACTACCAGACCTATGCAGGATACAGCCTCTGTTCTTGGCAGAGATATTTTAATAAATTTGTGGATTTGTCTTTTCTCTATGCCAATTTTCTGATAGTGTAAGAAAATTAAAGCTATCTGAACCTCTGGACACTGACCTTGGCATGAAATGAATGCTGGACAGTTTTATGGAACAGCTCCAGAAGAGTTGAGCAGACAATTGTACCATGTGATGCAGGAATGACCTATGCAAAAGTTCAGGCTGTGGGGGAGGAAGAGGGTGATGGTGGTCCTGACATCCCAGTGCTCTCTCCATGCTTATCCAACACTGGGTGAATCCATGCTCGAGGTAGTGACATTTAACTCCATCTGCTACAAAGCACTTAGCTCGAGTTTCTATGCACTCATCCTGCTACCAGTAAAAAGCCTGGAGCTCTGCCACGTGGGATGTAGGAGCCCTGTTACACTGTGAAAATTGTTTTCATATCTCCAGAAGCCAGTATTTCCCATGACACAGGGAAGAACATTAGCTGTATCTGTTCCATTCATTATTTCAAAACTTGTAAAAATGAAAGAAGCTTAATATGCAGAATTCTGTTTTTACAGCTACTGCCACTTTAATTACCCAATATAAAGCATTTTATTTAGGTTAATGGTTAAATGTTGCAGTCAAAAAAAAAAAAAAGAGCATATATTATCAATATTTTTAACATTAACATTAGAAAACATTTAACAAAATCCTCATCTAAGAGTAGTGTAACAAGTAAGAAATGTTAAAAAGCAGTGATGAAAAGGAAAGATGTTTTGTTTCATGCTTTGTATTTTCTTGCAGTCATGATGAATAGAAATTCTCCCTTAAAAGGAAAACAAAGATTCTTAAATCATGAGGCATTTCCATTAGCTGAGGCAATCAGAAAAGAAAACAAAATAATTCTGCATCTGCACAAAAAGGTTGTCCTTGCTATGGGCTAAGAGGCAAAAGGTCCAGATCAAAGCAGAATATTAAGGAATGTGGCAAAAGGGATCTCTTTGGGTTTTGTGTTTTAATATATTAATCACATTTAATCAGAAAAAGGGATTTGTATTTTAAATTTTGCAACTCAAGTGAGCCCAAGTCAAACATCTGCTTTATTAGCTCAGAACATATGGAAGAGAGACAGAAGGTATAGTTGGTGTCAAGAGCTGCTGGCATTCTGTCACATTTATAAGTCTTAATTTCCATATATGCACCTAATTGCACTTTATAGGTGCAGAGGTCAATTATTGCAAGCATAATTAACATCTTACTGCTAAAACTTGTTAAGCTATGTAGGCAAAATGAAGATTTGAATAACAAAGCATGATAACAAGATGCTGTATTAAAGGATGAGTAATAAAATTGAGGATCTGAAAATCTTGGCTCATTTAGAATATTGTAGGTTACCAAAAAAAAAAAAAAAAATAAAATTACTTAATAAAATCAAAAGTAATAGAAATTACTGCATTCTGTAGCATAACTGGGGAAAAAGGTGCATGAAACTTACATAAGTTGGCATGAAAAAAGCTTGAAAAAAATGTAAATGTAAGTAAAGAAAGGCATGTACGTCTGCCTCTGGACAAGAGAAGGAGCTTTTCAATACTTGCAAGGAGGAAACCAAAAAGACAGAACTAAGCTCTTTACTCAGATGCTTAGTGGGAGAAAAGACAACAGTCAGAAATTAAATTGGAGGAGGTTCCATCTGGACATAAGGGAAAAAAAATACTATGAAGATAATGAAGAACTGGAACAGGGGTCCTGGAGAGGTTGTGGGATCTCAGTCCTCGGAGGTTTTTAGGATGTTAACTGGATAACCCTGAACAACCTGCTCTGCTGGTTGGGACAGAGACCTCACAAGGTCACTTCCAGTTCAGCAGTTCTGTGACACACACAGCAATAGTGAAAAGTAAAAACCACTCTGAAATTTCAGTACTCAAAGAAAGTAGATGTATACAAGATGATTGTCTTGAAAATGGAAGCAGTAGCAGTATTTATAGTCACAACCTCTAAAGTACTTCTCAGAAATGGTAAATAAACTCTGTGCCTGAAAGAAGGAATAAAAACCAAAAGCCTCTATCTGAGGGGGCTGATCAAGAAGTGGGTGTTTAGGCAAATTAATTCCTATATATTCATAATATAATGCTATCATTTTTATTGACTTTTTAAAAGCCATAATAGCCACTAAAATCTTATAGAGCGAGAGAAAACATAAAGATAATAAATAGTAAGTGATTAAATATGTATTTTATTTTTTAAAGAAACAAAGTAAAGATTAATTTAGATCTGGATAGCTTTCCAGCTAAAAGCCTGTTCACAAATTCAAAATTAAATTATCCATTAAATCTTGCTTCTGTAACTTTGGAGGAATACTTAAACATCTTACACATATTAAGTAATCTCACTGTGGCACATAGCTGAGATATTTCGTGCAACAGGGTGTCCCTGTTCTGGCAAATGAAGAAAACAAGTTTTGTCATAAACATGGATTTATCATATGAGGATGTCAGAAGTACAAAAATTGATGTAATGAAAAATAAATGCTATCGCTCACAGACATGGAAAACAGTGAATCACTACAGTTTGGTGCTTTCAGAACACAAAACGTAATGGAGTAACTTGGAAGTCTGGATCAATCAAGTGGAGAGATGTCTACTCTGGATGGCTTAATTCAGTTATTGCCTATCACTGCTTTGACTACATTGTCATCTTGAGTATTAAAACAGAAAAAGGTAAAATGTCTCATTGCTGCCGGTAGTTCTGAGATAAAGGACAAAATATGTTTTTATATGCCAGGCAGTCAAAACACTTTGTAGACAACTCTGAGAGTAAGAACATTACTTACAACAGCAGTTGTGTCTCTTAACGTAGTTCACACACAGTGTTTTGAGCACTATACTCCATTCTACTAGAAGACCTGATAGTCATAACTAAGATATGTATTTTCTGTCCAAATACCACTTTTTCAAGGAGACAGAATAAACTTTGTACATCTTCTGGTCAAAGAGATGGTCTGAACAGCTGAACCCATCCATGATTTTAATAGAGAAGTATGATTTATAATTATTATTGTCAATGACCTGGGTGAAGGGATAGAGTGGACCCTCAGGAAGTTTGCTGATGATATTAAACTCAGCAGAGTGGCTGATGCACTGGGAAGGCTGTGCTGCCATCCAGCAAGATCTGGACAGACTGGAGAGCTGGGCAAAGGCAAACCTAATGAAGTTAAATAAGGATAAGTGTAGAGTCCTACACCTGAGGAGGAATAACACCATGTACCAGGACAAGTTAGGGGTAGACTCACTGGAAAGCAGCTCCATGAAGAGAGACCTTGGCATCCTGGTGGACAGTAAGTTATCCATGGAACAGCAATGTGGCCAGGAAGGCCAATGGTATCCTTGGGTGCATTAAAGAAGACTGTCCAGCAGGTCAAGGGAGGTTCTCCTCTCCCTCTACTCTGCACTAGTGAGACCACATTTGGAGTACTGTGTTCACTTCTGGTCTCCCCAGTTCAAGAAGGACAGGGAAACACTAGAGAGAGTCCAACAGAAAGCTACAAAGGTGATGAAGGGACTGGAACATCTATCTTATGAGGAAAGGCTGAGAGCCCCAGGGCTGTTTAGCTTGGAAAAGAGAAGACTGAGAAGGGACCTTATTAATGTTTACAAATATCTGAAGGGTGGGTATCAAGTAGAAGGTGCTAGTCTCTTTTCAGCTGCGCCCTGTGATAGGATGAGAGGTAATGGTAGCAAGCTGAAACACAGGAAGTTCTACCTCAACATGAGGGAAAACATCTTCACTGTGAGGGTGACAGAGCACTGGAACAGGCTGCCCAGAGAGGTTGTGGAGTCTCCTTGTCTAGAGACTTTCAAGACCCACCTGGATCTGTTCCTGTGTGCACGCCCTAGGTATTCCTGCATTGGCAGTTAGGTTGGACTTGATGATCTCCAGAGCTGCCCTCCAATCCCTACCATTCTGTGATTCTATGATCTGTCAATCTTTCCAAATGGGAGAAAAAAAAAAAAAAAGGCAGATTGACCTCTAAACCTACAATGATACTGTTAAACTTATATGGATAGTTGCAGCCATTAAAAAATCCACATATACATACTTTCCAGCTAACCTGAATATGTCTTATATATTCTTATATTAAGCAACTAATAAAATATTCTCATAATGATTTTATATTCAATGATAATGTGGTTGCAGCTGATGTTCATGTTCATCTATTAATAATTTTGTAGTGGAATATGAAAAGCTAGAGAGCAACCATATGAAGGATCAGAAGAAGTATATTGTTATATGTCATCTTTCTTTGAAAATTTAGAAAATGCACATTGACAGAAACCAAAGATTTTCTGTTCAAGAGAAATTAAAATAAAATGTTGCTAAGTGCTTGCCCTAGATTTTATGGAAAACAGGTCTTGCTAAACATGATTTCATCCTCTGTTTAGTGTACCACTTTGGCTGACAAAGATAACTGTCAAATGTAAAATATTCAGACTTCTGAAAGGCTTTTACATGAGAACCACATAGAAAATTAGTACTATTAAATAGCATTAAAGCATAGATTTAATAGGCAAAGAACTGGCTAGATGAGAAATATAAAACGTAGTGAACAGTGGAGTAACATGACTTGAATGAAAATGTCTCTGATGTAGATTAGTAGCTAAAGCAGCAAGTCCTGTACTACTGAACCATTTCATTAAATGGTTTGAAACACCTAAAAGTGCTTCTGATGAAAATTTTGGATGACATAAGGATTGGTGTGGTTGAAAATACTGAAGGCAGATCTACAGAGGTCCATTCTCCCAGAAGAGATATCATTCATCCAACTAAATAAAGCTGCCTACTTTGTGGATATCTGAGCTAGTTACCTCACTTTAAGAGTCACCTACTCTTTATAGTCAGAAAAATAGGCACTTTTGGATATCTATGACTGTTCAGATTAGTAACAGCCTAGAAGTGCCTATTTGTCTCCACTGATGCTAAAGAAAATACAGGCTCACTCATGATATTGTGTTTGGAATTGAAATTACTCCTATGCAATTTCTTTTTTTTTTTTTTTTTTTTTTAAGTATAAATAAGTTATATACTTAGGAATAAAGAAAATAGGTAAAATCTACAGAAAGAGGAGTTGAATATTGGAAAACAGGAACTCTGAAAAGAATTGAGGGCTAGTGGCGAATGTGCAAAGAAACTCCTACAAGGTTTATGAAACATGAAAATCACGAAAAATTAGACATTCACTGGCAATAAGCTCTCACAACCCAGAAAGCCAGCTGTATCCTGGGCTACATCAAAAGAAGAGGGCCATCATAATGGACACCAGCATTGCTTACAGAAACAAACAAACAAACAAACCACCAAAACCAACCAACCAAACAACAAAAAGCCCAAAAACAAAACAAAAAAATCAGCCAAAAAAAAACCCACAGCATTTTTGGAAAGGCTAGGAGTTTTAATCCAAGCGTCCTGGGTAATGCTGATTTAAAATTTAAAATTCATCGGTTAATTTTCCTGGCAGTTTCACTTATTTTTACTTCTTGTTATGAGTTAAGTGCACTGTTCAAATAGCTGATTGATTCTTTCTCAGATAGCTGTCACATGTATTTCAGTGCCTGGAAAAGTTTTCTAAATATACATATGTCTCTCTTAAGTTCTTATGCTGATGAGATCACCCATTGATTAGATGACTGGAACATCTCTCTTACAAGGAAAGGCTGGGAGAGCTGATGCTGTTTATATATATGCTTATAGATATCTAAAGGGTGGGTGTCAAAAGGATGGAGCCAGACCCTTTTCAGTGGTGCCCAGCAGCAGGACTGTCCCGGTTTTAGTTAGAGCAGAACAAATTCTGTTCAGTGATTTCACTTTTCAGCTCAGTGTCTTCTATTTAACTGCACCTTGTGATGTTAATGGTGTATTTTCCCAGACAGTGTTTGCTTCCAGCAGTGATAACACTCAAACATGCTTGGACTGGTGTGCAGACCAAGGTCACTGCTAAATCTTGTGTACTACATTGGGGGTGAAGAAAGTAAAAGCCTCATCTTCAGGGAGGAGTGGACAGGGCAGGTGACCCTAAACTGACCAGTGAGGTATTCCATCCCATACATGTCATATTCAGTATAAACCTGAGGGATCAGGAAGGTCAACCTCTCTTCTTCACTGGTTGGCATCTGAGGAGGACTCTGTCCATTCTATCTTCAATCCAGATCTATGCGTTCCCGAATCCAGTTCCAGAATTTAGCTCCTGAATCTGATTCCCATCTGCTGCTGAGTCATGTCTGGGACTTCCCCAGTTCCTGCTCCACAGCATCAGTGGGGACAGTGACATAACTGCCATTTGTGTGTGGGGTGTTCTATCTTGATTTTGTATATATTTGTATATATATTCTATTCTCTTGCTTAGTTTTATTTTCTAATCCACAAGTCTCTCTCCTTTATTCCCTTTCTTTTCCGCTTTCGGAGGGGAGAAGGGTTAACAGAGACCATCTGTCATAGGTCTAGAGGACAGCCTTGACTCTAAACCCTGACAAGGACAAGGGGTAACAGGCACAAATTGGAACACAAGGAGGTTCCACCTGAACATAAGGAAAAACTTTTTTACTATGGCAGTGATGGAGCACTGGAAAAGGCTACCCAGAGAGGTTCTGGAGTCTTCTCTGGAAATTTTCAAAACCCACCTGGATGCAGTCCTGTGCAACCTGCTCCAGGTGAACCTGCTTTGGCAGGGGAGTTGGACTAGATATTTTCCAGAGGTCCCTTCCAAACCCTAGAATTCTGTGGTTCTGTCATTCTATTGGTATGTATGAACTCTGAGATGAAGGGAAATTTAGATTATAGTGCTCTGTGCTAGGAGATGGTCAGGCAAAAAAAAAAAAAAAAAAAAGTTGTGAT
>JANIJG010005712.1:68551-78856 GCA_024611175.1 Megaceryle torquata
ACTCTGAAAAGAAGGGAAAATTAAATTATAGGGCCCTTGGCTAGGGGAAGGTCAAGCAAAAAAAAAAAAAAAAAAAAGTTGTGATTTAAATTCCATATGGATATTAAAACTGTTCCTTTTAATGGAAATTACAACAAATGTTAATGCATAAGATGAATCATGGGTTTGCATGTCTATGTTAATTCTTTTCTATTGTGCTTTCATTACAGAGTATGGCTAATGGGAACCCTGAAAAATTAATACAGTTACTTTATTTTGTGGATACTGAAAAGGAAATTCTGAAAAGAGAGGAGACTAAGAATAAACACAGAGTTCATGTCTCTCCAGTCTGTGTTTCCAAAGATAAGCCATTTTCAGTAGAAAAAATCATCACCCCTTCCCCTGTCTGATGCCACTACCCACTCTTGTTACCCAAGTCACATATTCCTCTGCACTGACTGCCTAAAACACTCACTAAGAGAGGAATTGGTTTATTCCTTTGTAGCTTATCAGATCTCATTAGGAAGAGTTTTTCTTTCCACTGAGTCTCAAAAAATCACTCCTCGAAACTGCATGCAGATCTTGTATTTCTTAGGCTGGTATAAAAAAAATGTGTTAGTTCATAGCATCAAACCTCAGAATTCATAAGTGTGAAATATATATATAGCTCATGCATACAATCCTTACTGTTGCAAGATCTGAAAATGATACCACTAACAGACAATATTCTTTACAAGTAGTATTTGCTTCTAAAGCAGTCAGGCCATTAAACATGAAGTCAGCAAATAGAGATAAGAATCATGTTTAAGAAAAAGAGTACAAATTAAGTTTATGAACTAAGAAATGGTTCCAGTGGAGAGGAAACTATGGCAATAGGGCTAAGAATGAAGGACATTATAACATCTTCTCTAAGGAAGAAAAAAAAAAGAAAGAAAGAAAAGAAAGCACTGTGAGGAATACAGATCAGGAAAAGAGTGAGATAAAAAGGAGGTGATTACAGAAAATGCACTATACCATCTGGATAATGTTTGACATCAGCAAAACCAAACAAGAATCTGAAGAAATACATGTTCTCAATTATAATTATACATAATATACCATAGCTAGTATAATGAAGACTTGTGTAGTTAAGGTTGGTTTCTAATTTCCATGCTATTCCACACTTTTTCAGTTACTTGTAACATTTTATTTCCTTTTGGCAACATCACATCCTTTCTCTCTGACTAGTACATTAAGAAATTTCCTCTCACTAATATGTCTTGAAAGTGTTTCATATAAATGAAATGTCACTGGAATAAAGAGGTCATACCAGAAGACCAGAAAAGAAATTTTGTCCAATTCCACAAATATTGTCAAGGTATCAGACTGAATATTTTCATTTCTTTTGATCCATGGAATAATTATACATAAAATGTGCTAAAATATCAGAGAGTTTGGTTTTATTAATTACCAGAGTTGTTTCTAAGTATTATGTGCCTGAGATATCCAGGTTAAAATAGCAGTTCCTGTCTTTCTGCCAACAACACTGAAAGGAAAAGCCAGTGTTGCATCCTGGAGGTGATCAATGGCCTGGACAGGCTAAAAGCTGGATGGATGCTGCTGTTAGAAAATTCCATGTTTATTAAACTGATCTGAAACATATAAACACTTTATTCCTATATCTAGGGAACCATATGGAGTTTTGGATATATTACATAAAGTGGTCTAGCCACTAGACTGAGAAACTGTATCATTAATCTTATCTAGAATCCTCACTAAGACAAATATTAAATGCTTTCTTTTATTCAGTTCACCCAATATATAGAACAGCAGTAAATTAGATATACTTTCATTGACTTACCCTTTGGGGAATTGCTAGTGTGTGGTTTTTATGAACCACCTCACGATGAGCAGATAGCATTCACAAAATAAAGTGGTGCATTCTGAGCTCCTTCTCAGGATTAAAAAGAAATGGTTAAGTCTTGGTGAGATTTTGTAATGATCAAAATCTCACGGAAAGGACAGAATGACAGAAAGAGCAAGCAGAAATTTCCAATTAGCTGCTCATAAGACACTGCTGAGCTGCTTTGATATTTTCTCAGTGTAGAGGCTAAGATGAATATTGCTCTTTGAACATTTTAATAGATATTAACACGTGTATTCATGACAAATTTGGACACCATCACACATCCCTCCCTGTATTTTGTAGTATAAGCAGATGTGTCAAGGAATAAATGAATATGAGAATACACTGATAGAAGAACAATCAATCTGCCAGACATCTGTATAGATATAACCAGTGTAAAAATCATGTGTTGTTTAGATGACAACAAAGTTTAAATATAATATCTAAAAATCAGGATTTATGCAGAATGAGACCAATTGCCTGAAAAGGCATAAAAGGGAGTAGTAAGATTTTGTCACAAAGTTTAGTCATAAATCTGTCAAAATCAGTGTCTGTTGATATTTTAATTATGGTATTTGAAATGAAGTAAATGCAGCAATACCCAAACACAATTAAATGAGAAACAGTTTGCTCTCAAGACAAATAACAAGGTGTGCAGCCAACATACATAATCTGGGAAGACACTTTCATTACAATCTGAAGCGTAATTTATGAGGAAGATGAAAACCTCAAATGTTCCCCATTGGAGCAGTGGAACAGATTAAATAGTATGCATCTGAGTGAAAATGTAACATGTTTAATAGGGCATTGATTAGAATTTCTAATAGAATTTCCATTTACTCAAAATATTTTAGTACATGAGATATGTGTACTTGATATGCATGCATTTCAAATTATTAGACCAATTTTCATTAGTAGTCCCAGTATTGGCAGGCTTTTGAGTGCTAGAAATGGTCTCCTCTGATTCATTTTCTGCATGAGTATATAATTTCATGTCAGAATTAGCATTGATTTTTTTATAACCTCTTTCCTTTCACAGTATCTTTCACTCAGGTTTGCCTGATCACCTCACCAGAGTGAAATACATACTCTGTTTACCAAGTGGAACAGTGGCAATGCTAAAATGACTCAAGAATCCTGTTGTGCTCCAGCTAATGGAATGACATACATAAGCAGACAAGCAAAAGCAGTGGAGAGTCAATTTGTCCTGCATAGTGGTGGGAGAGGGGAAGTGGCTGTCTTAGCTCAGTGACAGTGCAAACCTACTACAAAGCTGTGCGGTACATGTCACTGTCCTCCTCTTTGGCTCTGGTGCAGTCACACAGTTCCCTCCAGCAGACTCTGCTGGGAACAGGATATTTAACACTGCATTATTTTCTGAGTATTTTTAAAAGACAAATAAAATATTCTTTCTAAAGTCTAATAAGGCAATGTGTACAGAAATAGAGTTGCAGCATTCACTAAGTAAATACCAAAATCAGTGCAATTCTCTACTGACTTTTTGAAACTACCAGTGTCAGCATATTAATAGAAGATGAAAACAAATGACCAGACTAGAATTAGACATCAATTGGAAGTCCTTAATCTCTCACTACATGGTACAGTATAAAAATTTTAAGCTTTGTGACAGCAAGGACCAATTTTAAGTGAACAGTTCACAGCTAAACTAGCAAAGCTGCAGTATTCAGCAACACTTCACTAAACCTAGTTTAGTGCACCTTGTAAAATTTGTGCTTACTCCACAAAGCTATTTATATTTCCTTCATGTTAATACCCAAGGACTCATAAAAATATTGCTTTTAATCTGTGGGACTCTCCTATGTCCAAAAATACATTTGTGACATGGTAAATCTGTATTTAAAGCCAAAGGTTCAAGAAATTAAATTGGATTAAAAGTGAATTATCTTTTAAGAGACTGATACACCACTTCTCGAAAGCCTTACACTCTACTTTTCATCATGATGAATTTCAAGAGAATTGAGACACAGTTTTCACAGTGTGTCTCCTACAAACATGTTTTCATATATAATCAATAATTCTCACCCTTTATTCCACGGAGACAGCTGATTTGACATTCCCGGTACCCCAGCATCCACAGAAGCTATAGGCACTTAAAACCTTTAATTTAGCACAATAAGTCCCTCTTAATTTTGTCTCTTCACATTTCTCACTATGGTAAGAAAAGCATCTGCATTCCCCTTATGAAAAAAAGAAATTTAAAAAAAATAATCTAAGAAATATAAAGGCACTAAGATGAGCAAATAAAATATCCATGTCTTCATAAAGCTGACCCATTTGTTTTTTTCCAACTTACTTCATAATCTCCCTCCTCTGAATTATGTACTGTGTCATGCCTTTAGATCAACAGCCTAGGCCTGGTACATATATGGAGTACTGTGTATATTTATGGTACTCAACCACAATAAACAGATGGTTTGTGTACAGACAATGTCATTTTTTGCTCCTTAATTCACAAAAATTCTTCTGGAAGGGAGAAGAGGTTTCACTATAATTAGGACTCTTGGTCAGTAGCCACATTTAGCTAAGTATCTTTCACAAAAGCAAATGATCGGTTTCTTTCCACCTGGAAGGGGAATGTGAGCTTTGTTTAGCCTAACACTGGCAGTTCAAGTAATCTAGACCATACAATCTTTAGCCATCATTTCCATTTAACTCTTGATTTGATTTCAAATTATCAGATCCATATATGAAACGTGCTTACAGTGGTAGAAAATTTTCGTAATATAAACTTGTAATAAAGATGTATGACAAGCTCAAGACAGAAGTTTCAGGCATCAGATTAGATGATTTACATTAGTTAGGCTCTAATAAGATCAAGCCTTTAATCACTTAGTTCTCCAGTTTCAAATGCTTAGTTATTGGATCAAGTTCAGGCCACAGTGTCACAATTTTCAAAACAAATACTTTTGCTTTTTTTTTTTTTTTTTTTTTAACAGCAAGCTCAGGAGTAAAAGGCTCTGGATTATTCTGCATTATTTCTCCTTTTATCAGCTGACTGTTTCAAGTAAGGACAGTAGAGAACTGAACTCCAAATTTGCCATTTCCCAGAGGAGTAAATATTTTGAACTAAGCATCTCCTTTACCACTATAAGGTTATACACAGATTTCTTTTAGAGAAACAGCCAATCTCTATGTACTTAACAGAAAGAAACAGCCTAGGCTAGCTTTGGAGCATCTCTGAACCATGCTGTGCAAGCCTGTGAAGATACATATCTCCCTCCTAAGAACTACAGCCTGACTTGCACTTAGTAAGTCCCACGCACGTGCATTTAAAATTAAAAAAAAATTAAAAAAAAATAAAATAAAGCAACTGAATAAATTATTCTGAGCAAAGAACTTAGCTAGTTAGGAATATAATACACATCTATAAACACATTGTTTTTAATAAGTGGTATTCCAACCCATTCAATCACATCAAATATAAGAAATTCTGGCATTGTTAATGTGACAACTTTTAACTTCCTACACATGCCTACAGGACAGTGTAATATGGAACATATTTCCAAAGTTGTGATTTATTTTAAATAAAGCAAAATTCACAAATCAAATGCTAAATGATAGGGTTTCATGCTATTATTTCCTATAATTAGCTTTAAATGTTAAAACATATATTTAGTAGTAATCTAATCTAATAAATCTCTTTCTTTACATGAGCATAACCTGTGCACTAAAATCAGTCCCACTGAAAAGAAAAAAGTTTATGTCAATGGCATGAGTTCTCATGTACTCTTAAAAATAGGAATTAGACCACTTTTGAATTCTTCAAGCCACTGTTACTGATGAACCACAGACAGCTACTGGAATAATTAATTCCTTGTGTTATTTAACCAGAATATGAGATGCCTGGTCATGTTTATAGTTAGAAAGTAATCTGTTTTATGAAATCTGAAAATCCATAGAATAGCAGAAACAATACAAATGTCCTCTATATTGATTTTTCAGAAACAGTCACTTTGCACGAACCTGTTGAGCCTCCACTAATGAAGCCTACTTTTTATCCTGAGTAAGTCATTATTTGAAAAAAATATAAAACAAGGAATATTTAAAAAGATAAACAAAATTAGTTACATCATAGGAAGACAGATATGTATGAAGGAGAAGTTACACAACACACGCACATCTAGAGTATAGAGAATTTCTACTTGCCTATTGTTTAGGGTTTGCATGGCAAGGTTGTGGTATTGGGGGGACTATAGGGGTGGCTTCTGTGAGAAGCTGCTAGACATTTACCATGTGTCCAATGGACCAATGCCAGCCAGCTTCAAGACAGGCCTGCTACTGGCCAAAGCTGAGGCAATCAGCAACAGCAGTAGCACCTCTGGAATAACTTATTTAAGAAGGGGGAAAAAACCTGATGCACAACAGCAATTGCAGCTGGAGAGAGAGGTGAGAATATGTGAAACAAACAACTCTGCAGCCACCAATGTCCATGGAAAACAAGGAGGAGGAGGTGCTCCAAGCACTGGAGACAAGATTTCCTTTCATCCTGTGTTGAAGACTGTGGTGACCGGACTGTCCACCTGCAGCCCATGGAGGTTAACAGGGGGTCCTGAAGCTCATGGAGGACCCCATGCTGGAGCAAATGTGCAAAGGAAGCTGTGACCCCATGGGAAGCCTGCACTGGAGCAGGCTGATGACCTGTTGTCCCATAGAGAGAGGAGCTCACTTTCAAGAAGATTTGCTGGCAGTACTTGTGACCCCATGGGGGACCCACACTGGAACCGTCTGTTCCTGAAGTACTACACCTCATGGAAGGGACCCACACTGAAGCAGTTCATGAAGAACTATAGTCTGTGAGAAGGTCTCACTTTGGAGAAGTTCTTGGAGGACAGTCTCCTGGGGGAGAGGAGGGGGAGAATGTGAGAAGGAAGGAGGGGCAGAGACAGTATGTGATGAACTGATTGCAACTTCTATTTCCCATCCCCCTGTGCTGCTGGCAAGGAGGAAGTAGAGAATTTGGGAGTGAAGTTGAGCTCAGGAAGAAGAGAGGCATGGGTGGAATGTGTTTTAAGATTTGGTTTTATTTCTCGTGACCCTACTCTGATTTCATTGTCAATAAACTGAATTAATTTCCCCAAGTTGAGTCTGTTTTGATCCCGATGGTAACTGGCGAGTGATCTCTCCATCCTGATCTTGACCTATGAGCCTTGCGATATATTTTCTCTCCCCAGTCCAGCTGAAAAGGGGAGTGACAGAGCAACTTTGGTGGACACCTGATGTCCAGCCAAGGTCAGCTCACCACACCTATCATCCTAGATATTAAGTGAGGATTCAAAAATATATTTTTGCTGCAGTTTATGGGGGTCTCATTGTGCCATATCACCCAAGTAATTTCTAGCACTAAACCAGCAGTGTGTTTATGTAACTTATCAGCTCAATGTAACTTATCTTCAGTCTAATATTAACTGATTCTGAAACCTTGATTCTCAAGTACCACCACAACTGCACATGTACTGTAAGATGTTATACACAGGTGCCATGTAGAGTCCTGTTTCTTCAAATAACCTGATAGATAACATAGATAGATAGATAGATAGATAGATAGATAGATAGATAGATAATATAATAATGCAGTTTTTCACTTAACTAGGTAATAGAATACTTGACTTTTCAAACCTGCATTTTCTGTGAATTTTCTGGTGTCATCTGCTCTAAGACAGCAACAAAACACCATTCATCTCTTTCTCTAGAGGTTTTCCCATGATAAAGAATAAAAGCTACTCTATGGATTTAGATGTTGTTCAATCTTAGCCTTGATGCAGAATATTGCTGCACTTCTATGAAATGCAGTCAACACAAAACTAAGAAAGCAAGAGGAAAGGAACTTTAACCGGTTAACATCATATATCCTCTACTCAGCAAACAACAGACACCCATTACACAGGCAATTTATTAACTTTATTTCTTCTTTCTTTCCTTTCATTCCCATAATCTTCTTTTTCACATTATTCAGATTCACTCTTCACCATTTCTATAGGGCCTTTTAACTTAGGTGTCCATAATTTTTCATCAGTCTCTGCTTATTGTCTTCTGCTACAGTTTACCCATTGTCATTCTCTCTCCCATTCCAAATCTTCCTCTTTATCAACAGATATACAGAACAGGGGGGAAAATGTTAGCAGTGCTATTAGAAAGCCAATCTAAGAAGAGAGGTTTCTCTCTTTAAGATCAACAACTTATTCTAAAAGTATTTCTCCCAGCAGCTAAAGAAGTCAGATGCTGACATTCATAGAATAACTTTGGAATTTGCTCAGAAATTATCTAATTTAAACTGCTGAACTTCTAGAAGAAGGGCAGCACACAGTAAACCCTCAAAAGGTTTTAAAAAATATCTTGACTCAGAACTCAAAAAACCATCCAGTTGTTTCAGAAGTTATAGGCAAGTTTTTATGCTCTTGTAAAATGTAGTTAAAATTTCTACCTGCTGATAATAGACTCCAACCATGTCTAAATTACAGTTGTTACACTGGGGAAGAGTAAGATTTAGACATTTATTACATATTTAGATTTTTACCCCATTAGTGTTTGAGGCCTTGCAAAAGCCCTTTTGATTCATCTGCAGAAGAAATGAAAAATAGTTATTGCCAGAAGTATGAGAACCTAGAAAATGTGTGGCTAGCACACTTTCAGGTTGTTGCACCATCTCTTGGCACATGTGAAGGAAGCACAACCTACATTCAACACAGTGGAAAAACCGCGTAAGGTTGTGTTGCAGAGGTAAAAAAGGGTGTTAATAAATTCTTCAGAATTAATAAAGAAAAAGTTTTATTTCCTGTGTCCCAAAGCATCTGGTACACTAAGATGAAGTAAAAATGCCCTTCTGGCCACTTCCACTATGTACTTGTGGACCCATTCTGTAAGTGAACACTTACTCTTTTTACACGTTGCAAGAGATCACAGATTTTCTAAAAAGGAGAGTAAAATTTGGTCTTGTGCAAATTCTGTTTCCCAACAGGTTCCCAGGTATAACACTTGAAATCTGACAGTGAAACATTCCACAAGTCTAATTCTTTACCAACTTACTTTGGAGAAATAAACAATTAAAAATTATTAGTAGTTGCTGCTTTCTCGGTATGGTTTTGTACCTCTTCTGTCGTACTTCATCTATTTTTATTTTTTCCTCTACTTAGTTTGGAAACTCTGGGACAGGGTCTGTCTTTTCATTCTGTCTTCCTATGACACTATTGCCTTATACTCTAGTACCCAGTTTTCACAACAGCTATAAAGATAACTGTAGCAATGCATCTTGAGAAGAATGGACACGTGGCCCATCCAGACTCAGTATTGCTTTGACATGTCTGGGATTGCCCTAATATAATCAGGCCTGAGGGGTGAGTAGAGACATGTGAAGGCAGAGCCGCCTTGCAATAACAGTAAACTGAAGCTGCTAGGACAAGATAGAAACTGCGAGAAAGTCAACAACAGAAGAAGCTGCGAGAAAGTCAACAATAGGATAAGAGACTGTAAGAATGTCAACAACTGCCTTATAAGTAAGACTTGGCTGTGTAGCTTTAGCCAATTATTAGTGATAATTAGGTGTATGGACAGAGCACATAGCCAATAGCAATGTAAGGTAGCTCGTGTACTGATACAGAAAAGATATATAAGCTCTGCGTGTGCTTGAATAAAGGTCTTCAACTTTGATCGGATTGGTCTGTGCTGAGTCCATTCTGTAATCTCCTGCAAGTGGCGCCTGAACAGGGACCCTCTGGTTGCTGTTTCTTCGGGAACGTAAAGCAACTGGGAAGAGAGGGTGAAATCAGTTTCCTCAGGAAGGTAAAGCAGCTGGAAACATAAAGCAGCTGGAAAGAGAGGGTGAACCCAGGAAGACTGCAGGAAAGCCGGCTGAAAGACTCGCTGCCCTGGAGAGTACATTCTCTGTGAACGTGGGAGGGACAGGCCTGTCCAGAAAAATAAAGTGGAATCTTGTCTAAAGAGGTGAGCAGTCAGGGAGGAGATGGGGAAAACGCTTACTAAAGAAGAAGAAGCGGTGATTAAGCTCCTTCAACTTATTCTAAGAGAGGGGTTAAATATAAGGAACTTTCGCTTCCGAGCTTATTACAATAGTCGAAGGAGAGGAACTCGTTAGCAAGTGTGGGAACGGCTTCTGAGCTAGGCACTTGGGAAGCAACTGGGACCTCCCTATGGGATGAAATTTCGAGCGGCTCAAAGGAAGCACGAGCCTTGGTCACGCTGTGGCGACTAATTCGCGATACTTTGGGGGAAATGGAATCAAAGCGAGCTGCTGCGCGACCCCTGAAAGATCTCCGCATGTATCCTTTGATGTACTATTTCCCCCTACCTCTAATCCACACCACAACCCCTTTCTCTCCCCTCACCCCCCTCTGCCCCGCGCCTCCACCGCCTTCCTCCCGCCCGCCCACCCGCCGCGGACTACCCGCGGGAGGCCCCCGCGAGCC
>JANIJG010005713.1:0-13141 GCA_024611175.1 Megaceryle torquata
GCCGAGCAGTGCTGGCACACCATGAAGCAATGGTGAGAGGTGCTTTGGAGTGGAAAACCCTGGAATAAGCAACTTTTTTTGGGGGTTCGCTCAGGGGTAAGTGTTGCTTTCTGCACGGGAGACCTTAGCCTGGGCTCAGCAGCTGCATTCCCCCTCCTTGGAGGGGTGTTAGTCTTTGGGGAGTTTTCAAGGAATTTTTGACATAACCCATCCCATGTGCTGAGGGGTGTCCTCAGAGCAAAGATACCCCCAGGCTTGCATTGCTCTTGGGAAAGCAGAGAAATGTGGCCAGCTCACTCACACCAGGAGCCTCCTCCCCGAGCCTATGCACCACAGGTGCACAGGGATGCTCCCAGCCCTACCACTGCAGGGGAATTAAATTCATTCAAAACCACTGAGCAGTGTATTTCCCCCTCTTTGCCACAGATGGTGTTTGCCATTGATCCCTTGAAATCACCTCAGCAGCAGCTTGGTGGGATGGGAGCAGGATGCCAGAAGAAGTGGTGGGGCAAGTGTCCCAAGGAGGGCATGTAGTGCTTTGGGGAGCTGCTTGGGTGCATGAATGGGATCCTGCAGGGAAGGTGTCTCACTGCACCCTTCCTGCTCCTGAGGCATGGCCTCAAGTCTGGGGGTTGTTTGACAGAAGCCCTCATCCCTCCTGCCTCAAGGCAAGGTAGAATGTAGATGCTTGTCAGCCTTTCTACCCCATGCAGGTCCCACTGCTGGGAATGTCCCTGCTGCTCCAGGGGCAATCCTCATCCTCTCATGGTCATCCACGGAGAGAGAAATTGGCCAAACATCAGATATTTTTCCCCCCAAGGGCTCTCTAATCTTGCATGGAGCCACCTCCCTTCTTCACAGCCCCCATCCCTGTTACCCCCTGCCTTTTCCAGCCTTTTCGCACCATGGCCTCACTTGCCCTCATCTCCCCAGGGTTTTGAACACAGCAATACTCTTGCTGAGGGGGTGGCTATGACTAATCATGGAGACACCCCACCACCGTCCCTCTTGGCTCAGCAACACTCTCCCTTCCCAGCTGGAGCCCAGAGTGAGAAAGGGTTAGAGCCAACTTGGTTTCCTGACCATGCACAGGGGCCAAAACTGGTTGGAGCAGAGATAGCCAAAGCCACTTTGGTTCCAGCGGGTGCAATGGGAAACTCTCATCTCATTTCTGGTTGCTGCGATGATTCACGTATGCTCTCAGGGGAGGAACACTCTGTTTTACAGACTTCTGGCTTTACCCCATTACTTACTGTTTTTTAAAAACATATATAAGAAAAATGAAGTCAGTATTTATGGTTGGATGATTACAGTACTTATATTGTGCTGTTTCTGGGGCAAAATCAACCAGTTTAAGAGCTTTGTGTAGGCCAGAGATGTCTCCAGCTGGAGGTTACACGAAGCTGCAGGATTTCTCCAAGGTCACATAGGAATGCAGTAGCAGAGCAGACAACTATACACCTCCCTGGTACCATCCCTTGATGTAGCAGTACCAGAGATATCAACACAGCTCCAAGAGCTCAGAAAAATGGGCTTTCTATCCCCAGTCTTATATCCTCACACCACCCTTGTATTTGCAGAGAGGTTGGCTATGACCAGGGGTGTATTGGCATTTCTAAGACAGGAGCTCAGGACTGCACGTTTGCTGCTGCCACCTCTCCTCTTTCATTCCCTTTCCATTTTCCAGCAGTTTCTTTGGTTCCCTTTCTGTTTTTTTGTTTTTTTGGTTTTTTTCTTCCTTTTTAAATGTCTTCACAGTTTTCTGTTTAAATGCATTAATGTTCCCTAATTTCAGGGTGAGCTAAACCAGCCCCTGCTGTATTCTTACATGTCAGAGGAAAAAAAACTTTGTTCCTCTCCTAACTTCTGCTACGTGCGCCTGTCTGGGAACAGGATGGGAGGGAACATCTTATTCCTTCCATCAGTGCAAACTCTGGTAACTGCACAGCCTTGCCAGCCTTGGACCATATCCTCCCAGCCTGGACACGTTTGATTCGCAGCAAAGGGATGAACTTGCCCTGTGCTGGGCGTGCACGGCTGGCTGCCAGTGGCATCGCCCGCCTGCTCTCTGCTCTGAATCACAGCCAGCCTCACCACTCTGTGTGCCCATCACTTTTTCCACCTTTTTAAGTGCTCTGTGTTCTACATTAAGGAGCTGATTTGTTTGGGTGGAGAGGCTCTGGGAGGCTTAGGTTACTATAAATAAAGAATCATTGATCTTTGAGGAAGTTTCCCTTTTTTTTTTTTAACAAATACTCCCTTTCCTCTTATTAGCTACTCTATTTTAATCTTAGTCTAGAGACGAAGAAAACAACCTGATTTTAAGCTAATAGGATACTTATAAGAACAGAAATGAACATGTGATCCATATTAAATGCAAACACCCAGAAAACTTCCCCAGGTAGGATATAAATGCAACATAACTCAATGTAATTTTGCAGAATGCTGGTTTCCGGGAAAAAAAAAAAAAAGAAAAAAAAAAAGAGGGCAGAGCTCAAGTGGTTTGCAAAAGCAGGAAGATTTTTCCACCCTTTTAGGCTTGTTTGCTTTTAAAGCTCAGGTCTACCTTTGTAGGAAGAAATGTTTTCAGGAGCAGCCCTCAAAGCAACTACCCTCAGCTTCCCAATGTCATCAATGCTGGAGAGCAGCAACATCAGTGGAAACCCTTCAAAAGAGCTGGTGCAAATTGAAGTGGCTCCACTTGGAGCTATGAATAAGTCCTATTCTAGAAATCCAGGGTGAGCTGTAATCACAGAATAGTTTGGGCTGGAAGGGATATTAAATATCATCCTGTTCCAACCCCACTGACATGGGCTGGGACACTTCTCACTAGACCAGGTTGTTCAAAGCACCATCCAACCTGGTCTTAAACAATTCCAGGGATGGAGCATCCATAATAGCTCTGGGCAACCTGTTCCAGTGTCTCACTACCCTCACAGTGATGAAATAGCCTTACTTCTCCTGAAGGCTGTGGAGCCAGGGGAGAGTTAGTGCTCAAAGATGAAGAGGTGGCCAGGTTAGAGGTTTGGGACACTTATGTCCCTTTTCAAAGGCGACTAAGCTATTTCACATGGAAAAAAAAAAAAAATCATGTTAATTTAACCTCCTCAGTATCCAAATCACTGCCAGGAGTGCCTTTTGACTAAGGCTTTCCCCAGCACAGAGCTCTTAACAGAGCAAAGAAATTTAAGTGGGGGGTCATCCAGACAAGAGAGGAACATACATCACCTTCAGAGGGTAATCTGTGCCACCTTAGCTCTACATCAGGATTTCAGGAGCTCCCTGATCCTGATTGTCCTGCCTGCTTGCTCCATAAACACAACTGGATGTATATCCCACTGCTGGGGCTGCAAATAGCTGTTCTGGGTGGCCAGACAAGTTTTACTGCAGCCTCATTGCTCCACTAATGCTTCCAGGGACACAGAGAACAAGCAAGTCATAAGGATTTCAGGCTTCTCAGTTTGGCTGGGAAACAGTATGATGACAAGGCAGAGGGAGATCTCCATAAAGTAAACAGAGATGAAGGCAGAGGCCCCTTGTTTTTGATCCTCACAGCTTCATGGGACAAACTTTTAGAGGGTTCTGGAGGATGCTCACACCATCTCCTTTCCTGCACTATCTGTGGGATGATGCTTTGCCCCGCCTCATTTCCTGCCTGATCCCCTTTCATAAAAGTTCTTGGGACCCAGGTACAAATCCACCTCTTTCTCCCAGTACAAGATGACTCTCCCCACATGCACAAAGAAACTCAAGTGGTGCGACTGCTTTTCAAGTTTTTATTTAAGATATTTTGGGGACAGTTCCCCAGGACTGGGCAGGAAAATTGAAGCACATACACTGTGGGCCAGGCAAGCAAAGCATCCCAAAGGTCTGTGGCTGGGCCAGCTAGGAAAGCTGCACAGGCTCCCCAGGGCCAAGCCCAAACCCAGACCATTTGTCCTCAGAAGAGCACGCAAGTCATGGGTCTGCCTATCACACTTGCTCTGGATCCTCTGTCCTTTCTCAGATGCTGCTCACCTCCCTGCAGTGTAGTGTGTCATGGGGAGGAGCTGATGGGAACAGATTTCACAAATCACAGCATAGTGAGGGTTTGAAGTGACCTCAGGAGATCATCTTGGCCAAACCCCCTGTTAAAGCAGGGTCACCCAGAGCAGTTTCACATTGTCCAGGTGGGTTTGGAATATCTCAAGAGAAGGAGATTCCACAGCTTCTCTGGGCAGCCTGGGCCAGGCTCTGGCACCTTTACAGGAAAGAAGTTTTTCCTCTTGTTCAGGTGGAACCTCCAGGGTTCCAGTTTGTGCCCCTTGCCCTGTCACTGGGCACCACTGAGAAGAGTCCGGCCCCATCTTCTTAGCCCTCACTTTTTAGTTATTGATCAGATCCTCTCTCAGTCTTCTTGTCTCCAGGCTGAACAACCCCAGGTGTCTCAACCTTTTGTTGTCAGAGATGCTCCGGGACCCTCAGCATCTCTGTAGCCTCCACTGGACTCTCTCCAGTGATTCCTTGTCTCTTGAACTGGGGAGCCCTAACACCAAACACTGAATCTCAAACCTCAAGAGTCAGTTCTGCTCAGATCAGCCCTTTAGTCTTGAAGAAAAGCATCAAGTAACTACAAAACACTAGTACTGAAAACCCCTCCAACAGCCTGAGCTGTGCTGATGGCTTTCGCTCACAGTCCAGGGCAACAACATTAGTACCCAAAGCATTGCCCATCTGGGAGTTCAGATTTAAGTAGTATTTTGCAACACTGTTAATTACTCCATCTACCTGCCATCACACCCAGCCTAATCTATGCACGACACCCACTGCATCTGTACTTTCACTAAAGCCATGGATACTTTCCCTCCCTCTCAAAGCCAGCCAGCCCAGCTGAGAGGCTTATATAGTGAATCAAAGTGATATGGAACAGCTGTAGTAACTTTTATGATGCCTTTTATGTTTTGCTTTTTTTAAGCCCCCTCATCTGCTTTGCACTTTTACAGAGTTTAACTACACGCTAATGAAAAAATCACACACACAAGAAATGATTGCTTAGAAAGTGAACTTGAAGCATCCACTCAAATAATAAAAAAACCCAATTACGTAAGACGTCAAACCCCATGCACAGAGAAATATGCAATAAAAAAATAGCTGCTGAAGAAAATATTTAAGGAAATAAGTTCATTGTGTTCGGGGTAGAAATGATTGTCTTGTGAAAGCATTATTAGCAACAGATGTGTATCTTCTGATAGAATGGAGGACACCCTGAGATATTAAGAGGTCACCACACACTATATAAACCCTAGACAGACATAAAAACTTCAGATTATTGAAAGCTACACGAGTTAAGCTTTTAGCACATGAATTATTAAGAAACTGGCTACCCAGGTTTTGGCGCTTGTTCTTAACAGGTCAGAGAAATGTTTGGCTTTTCTAAAGTCACTCAGCAGGCAAGTTTTTCAGCACTTTTTTTTTCCAGCTTACAGTGGTTATATCAAAACCTCTGTTAGAACATTCAACCCCCAAGAACCTCACAGAAATTTCATTTAAAAAAAAACCCAAACAGGATGAAATCACCTTATTGAAAAATACAGTTATTGCCAATAACAATAAGCCAAGAGAATAAAGTTGTAAAACAGATGTTTTCCATAATCAAGAATTAGAATTAATTAACAGAGGATCACATCCCTGTTTTTATCCTTCACCCCTAACAAGTTGGTGCCACCTCCAGCTTGTAACCAGTATTAGTTTGGGACACAGAGCAAGAGCACACAAAACAAAGCTAGCTACTTGTTGTGCCTCACCAAGATACAGCCAAGCAATACCTACCTCCAAACACCTAAACAATAAAAATGACATTATTCACTACCTTAAACCCACTTCTCCCACCAAGTCAGACTTGCTTCTGGCTCAGTCAAACTACCTCTGAGCAGATATATATATATATGTTTTTGTTTTTTTTTTTTTTCCTTCAAGCCTCACAAAACCCTCCCAAGATGCACCTTACCTGCAAAAACTCCAGGTGCCCTTACTTCCTCTCAAGGACCATCCCCTACAGAAAGGTCATCACTTCACCCACCCCTCCCACCAAGCACTCAACTTCCTCTTCTTTGCTAACAAGAACGCTGGGGGGAGGGGGGATAGGATATAAGGGAAAACCCAAAACACTGATCAGGAACATCTGTGCTTAAGTGCTCCTCTTTCCTAGAAGCAGTCAGCCTTGGGTAAGCATGATGCTGAAGTTTCTCTCTTGTGGATAAGTAAGTCCCTTGGGTTTTGCATAACTGATAATGCCCTCATAGAAGTCATAGAAAAAGCTGGAACTAGATCTGGAGGCCTCCTTGAGGCTGAAGTAGAAAAGTAGATGACTAAAAAGAACAGTTAAATTATTTCTTGAAAAGGGTGTTATATTTCCTACCTGGCCAGGGCAAATAAACTAAAGCTGAGGCTGAGTGCTGTTTTAGTACTGTGATATCCAGGCTTATCTCATAGTGCCCTAGGGGCTGATTCATGGGTTCTGGATGTTTGGGTTTGCTATTGTGGAGCTACCTAAAATACTGCCAGTGTTTTCTCTGCTGCAAGGCTATGGTGCTGAGCCATCACCCAAGGGACCTAAGGGAGGTGGGTTCAGCCCCTGGGTCTCCCCAAGCCTCCTTGTTTGAACATGGGCAATGCAGCTCCCCAATGAGTTTCCAGCCAAAGCAGCCCCTAAAGATATAGATGTAGATCCACCACTGATTTTGGAAACCCCATTCAACATTGCTCACCCCCTGGGGAGTGTTGTGGGTGGGGGAGATTTCATAGCACCAGGGAGATTTGCCTTTCCCTTCTGCTATGTTTCACAGCTGTGAACAGCCCCGAAAGGCTCTCCACAGCTGCTCAGTGTTCAAACCCCAAAGGCCCCAAATGTTTGCTTTGTTTCTATAATTTATTAGCTTGTTCCTATCATTTATTTGCTGGTGAGACGTTAATTTTCACTGGTATATCTTGATGCTCTACTCACCCCTGCTATTGTGACTGCAGAGGGATAGGATGCCAGCAGCTAATAAGCAGGATATTAACATCCTGTGTTTTGGAAAAAAAATGCTAGCACTTTTATGGTGCACATGATTTTAACAGGCCAGATCTCCATAGTATGCATTTTATTTCACGTTTTTCATTCATTGCTAAGAGGCATTTTCACTCCCAATGGATGTTACAAGGCAGGGCTGTCTCAAAAAAACCCTTGCAGCTCTTTCATAAACCATTTCTGCCCAGAGCAGAACATGCTCTGAGGGAGCTGGATGGGTGGTTGTCACAAGCCCAGTGCTTCTTGCAAGGCTCCCCTCCAGGATCTACAGACCTTTCTGTCTATGGGTGCCCAGGGGAAGAAACATGAAACATCACCTGTGGCTAGTTCTGCACCCATGGGGAAGTAGAGCCCAGTTTTCACTCCTCATGCATCCTTTGGGTGTACTTAAGTTTTCTATGAGCTTGACTCGTACTCTATAACATTCGTAAATGCCATTGAAAGCACGTGGGAGAGTGAATGCTGCAAACCCCTTCTCCCAAGACGGGACAGACCCCCAACCAGCTTTGACATGCAGGAAGCCTGTGGAAATGTCAAGATCATGCCAGGTTTGGGGAAACAAGGTGAACATTGCCCCTCCTTTCCACCAAACCCTGCTCTGATAACCCTGAGGATTGTCTCTTTAGTGGAAGAGGGTTCAGCTATTCAGATGTTTATTTCTGAATTTTCCCTAGTCCCTGGCACTTGGTTCTGTTTCCAGCCATGCCAATAATGGCCATAACTGTAACTACCCCAGCTCTACTCAAAGTGTTCCCCCACAGCCCTTTTAGATTCTTACATCTGTCATAACGCTGGATTGATGGAGCTGACAGGCATGGTAACAAAGATACTGTTTTTTAAATTATTTTTATTTTTTACTAGACTTTACTTTTTTATGATTACCTGATTGATGTATTTGAATCACTTTTGGCTCATTTGAGTAGTAGGCCTCCTTTTGGGGAACGCAAAGTATTAAATCACTGCAATCCCTTTTGGGAGGATATTTTCTCAGTTAAGCAAACCTTCCTGGTTTCTGCTCTGTAAGTTTGGAAATGAAGATTAAATAATAAATTCGCCATCTCTATGACTACAGATACACAGCTTTCCTGAAGTAGACATTGTTTCAGAAGGCTTGCCAGGTGGATCACAGATAACAAACTTACGTAAATTATATTTTTGGCTCCAACACGTAAAATATTATTCTTGGTGTCTTTCCAAAATGTGATCAGCTGGCGCAGGCTATTCTACCGCCAGGGCTGTGAGCTTGAGGGAGCCCGAGGGGTTTTTTTTGCTGTACAGCCAGATCATGCGGCTCACTTGGGTCTGAGTAATTAAATTTCCATTTGTATGTTTGGGACAGCTGAAGAGGTGAGCTGAGGCAAAGAGAAATGTTTGGGGTGATTATTATTATGGTGTTCGTAAATAATAAAATAAGAATGGGCAACAGCAGGAGTGAGCACATGGGCCAAGATGTTTCAGCTGGTCCTCCATGGGCAAGGAGGAGAAGTGAGAGTCTGCTGTACATTTATAGAGCTGGTGGTAGAAACCCAGTCTGACCATTTTCTGATATATTGGGTATTACCTGGGCAGCATAGGCAAGAAGGAAGCCATTGAAGTCCGCAGGGGTAGTTAAATGTCAATTATGTGAGTGACGATTCTTCTTCCAAAAAATTGCTTGCTATGAAGCAGACCCTGTCTAGCATTAAAACAATCTTCTTCCTGATGAAGTGCCACAAAAACATTGCAAGACCACATAGTCTGACTTTGCTATCTCATGCCTCATCCATGCCTGGCCAGCACTGCCACCATTTCTCACTCTCCCTGTTTTTCTCCCTTAGGTCTCAGATTGGGTGCATTGAAACAATAAGGAAACTTGAATAAAAGACCAAAATGAGGAAACATCGACATTTGCCCTTTGTGGCAATGTTTTGCCTTCTACTCTCAGGCTTTTCCTTGGTTCATGCCCAGCAGCAAGCAGGTAAGACTGGGCTGCTTTACCTGAATTTGCCCCCGTACAAATGTGCCACTAGTTCACACCGACACACCTGCACCGGTTGGTTTTTAATGTGCATGTTGATGGTACATTGTGTTTACCTTCTGCTCCTCAGCTCCCACTCAGCTGAGGATCCTTTCAGACCCAGACCTTGGCCAATGTGCGCGCGGTGCCTTCCCAAGCATGCTGCTGGCTGGTGGTGTGCCTTTAAGGATGCTCTGCGGGGGATGGGGATTTGGGACGTACCCCCAGGGTGGCCTCGAGCGGGTTTTCTCCTGGGCAGAGCTGTTTTGCCCTCCTTGCATGTGTAGGAGGGCATTCTGCAGTGAGAAGAACACTGGCATCGACCCGCAGAAAAGCTGTTTTTATTTAAGAGAAGGCACTGATGTCTTTGGGACCATAGCTGGTTTCATGGGTGGGGGTGTTATATATAACATAGAAATATATATATATAAATCTCATGCCAGCACCTAAATTGAGCAGTTTGTTCTTCCTTGAGCACTGTCAGAGCAAGCAAAGCCCTAAGCCAGCAAAAAAGCATAGGAGACCATGGGTGGTTCATAGCCAAGCAAGGCAAAATTCACATGTGAAGCCGTAAGCATCTTTGTCTGGCTTAGGGCTGGCATCCAAACCTATGCAGTGAAGGTCCAGGAGGGGAGAAGCATCTCGCCTCTCTCTCTCTCTCTGTGGGAAGGGTAGGTCGCATGCTGTTCCCTCCTGTCCCCCAACACCTGCAGCGTTGGGACACTGGTGGCTGCCTGGTTTTTCCCCAGCGCTTCTTGTTTTGCTTTGGGCGATAAGGGGAAGCTAAGCTTCACTTTCACCATGCAAAAAAGGCTGTTGGTCATTTGGGTGAAGAGGAGGAGGTGGCATGCTTGAGCTGACTGATAGAAAATCCTAAACCCTCATCTGTTTTTTTAAAGCTGTCAAAACCGTTGCTGTGGCTGATATAATATTTCTAGTGGATTCCTCCTGGAGCATTGGGAAGGAACATTTCCAACTCATTCGAGAGTTTCTGTATGATGTTGTAAAAGCTTTAGATGTGGGAGGAAATGATTTTCGCTTTGCCCTGGTCCAGATCAGCGGAAACCCCCACACAGAGTTCCAGTTAAATACCTACCCTTCTACCCGAGACGTCCTGTCCCATATTGCCAACATGCCTTACATGGGGGGAGACACCAAGACTGGAAAAGGATTAGAGTACCTAATCGAGAACCACCTTACTAAAGCTGCTGGAAGCAGAGCCAGTGAAGGCGTCCCTCAGGTTGTTATAGTGTTAATGGATGGACAATCCCAGGATGATGTGGCTCTGCCATCATCTGTCCTTAAATCCGCCCGTGTAAACATGTTTGCGGTTGGCGTGCAGGATGCAGTGGAAGGGGAGTTAAAGGAAATAGCGAGCGAACCCTTCGATATGCACCTTTTCAACCTAGAGAATTTTACTGCTCTCCATGGCATAGTTGGAGACTTAGTGGCAAGTGTCCATTCATCCATGACTCCAGAAAAGGCTGGAGCCAAAGGACTGGTTAAAGACATCACAGGTAATGGCCAACTGCTGATGGCTCCCATCAGCATGGCATCTGCTGGCGTTGCGCTGTTTAAAGCCTTCGTTAGGGGCAAGACTGAGATGGACGTTCAGAGGTTTAAAAACAAAGGTTTGAAGTGTGTGTTCCCATGCTTGTAGCTCTTGAGCATGCTGTTATTTGCAGACCAAGCTGGCATCCCTACCAGAGCTGCCAGGAGGTAGTGCAGGAGCCCTTGGATGTGCAGCAGCCCATTGTGGCCACCCTTTTGCACCAGTGACATGGAAATGAAAATGTAGGGAGCGCTGCAGAGTTATTAAATTGCCCTATCCTATCCCCTCCCAAAGCAGGGAAATAAGGGATGAATGCACCAGCTGTGATAGTCACTCTTTGAGGTCTTGACCAAAAATGCTCTGGAGATCAAGAAGGTCTCTGCTGGCTGCGGGGTCACTGTGCAGGATCTCCCCTTGCAGCTAGCGCAACAGATAGGCAACGTGCGACTCCAAAAACTCATTCTTGGCTGAAAACAGCAAAAGCAGTTCAGTGGAGAACTTCTCTGCTGAAATCCCATCCCTGAGCTGGCCCGTAACCTCTCTCCTCAGCCACTTGGAGAAGATGGGTGGTTGGAGAGTCCCTTTTGTGATGCCACCCAAATGCTTTCTTTACAAGCAAATGACTTCCACCTGCCAGAGCGCTGGACCCTTCCTGTAACAAAAACCTCTCTGCAAACCACAATGGCTTCAATGGATCTGTGCTGACCACAAGCCAAAGGCCCAACTTGCCTGGAAAAAAATAAGATGGTCTTCCTCTGTCCCTTCTCTTTATCAAATTTCAGCATGGAAAGGGCCTTCTGAGCAGCTTTATTGTGTTTCAAAAGAGAAGTCCCAGAGATCAAACCTTTCTTTTTATTCCTGAGACTCCATCTGAAGGTCAACAGCTTGTGGGGTGATGTAAGGCAACGGCAGTGTAATGAGGCAGTGTAACATTAATCCTACTGTGTTGTCTTGCCTGATTAACCCTCACGCCAGCCCCACTGGGTGCTCTCCATCACTGCATGACACCGAGAAACACCAAAAAGCTGTGCTCACCTGTGTTTTTATTGTGCAAAGTGCTTAATAGGGCAAATACCCAGATCATGTGAAAGCCACAGGGAAGGAAAGCAGCTGCTCCAGAAAGATGACATAAGATTTACCAATTCTAAGAAAATCATGTCACTGTAGGTGGAAAATTAATATTATACCCAACCTGCTGATAGCACTGCAATGGGTCTTTGACATTTTTGCCAAGGACTCCAGTGCTTCCCTGTTTAAATAAATGAGGGAATTGGTCTCTGATGGCTGTCTGTCCTCCTCCAGGGCACACCAGCAGGTGACCCCAACATCTGGAGTCACAGACATTTCTTCAAAAGCTTTAAAGGCAAATTTCTACTTCATGTCTATCACATATTTCCATGTTCATTTCTGCAAAAAGATTATTTTTTGCAAATATTTCCTTCCCCCCCTACGACAAAAATTTATGTAATCCTACTATTGTAGTTTTGCTCCTGCATGACTTGCATGGATTATCTACATAGTATCATTAAACCTGGGAAAAAATATTAGAGGTCCTAAACATTGGATGACAATAGTGTGCAAATCATGGTACAAATAACTGTTGGTGTAAGAGTCTGGGAAGTCATTTATTCAGCTGATAACTCCATGTAGTGTTAAAATGTATAAAAATGCCATGGATGC
The DNA here is from genome assembly GCA_024611175.1 of Megaceryle torquata. Taxonomy (NCBI): domain Eukaryota; kingdom Metazoa; phylum Chordata; class Aves; order Coraciiformes; family Cerylidae; genus Megaceryle; species Megaceryle torquata. The sequence goes on from JANIJG010005713.1 coordinate 12,277, forward strand.
TGTGCTAGAAATGATCCCTCATATGAAATAGAAATGCTTAAAAAAAAAAACCAAACCCAAACCAAAAAAACCCATAAATGAACCAGTCCCATAGTACTCCCAGTATAAAGTACCAAAGCTGTTGGTCTGTGGCAGTCCCCAGAGCTGACTAGCGTAAGTATGAAAGTCAGCCCCCAAGTTTGCGCTGATGCATTCATTAAACCTTAGCTGTCTGTCTCATCTGATCCTCCTTGCTTAGTTGTGTCATAAGCATGCTTTTATTTGTTCTCCAACACCAGCTTGTTCCATAAACGTGTACTGATGTACAAGGTTTTTTTACAGTGATGACAAATTATCCAACGCATCTGTTTCATATCTATTTTGTCTCCTGTGGGAGTTACCTGAGCTGCTGTGATGACACCCCTTGGTGTCTGAAATGTCACTCCTCAAAAAGATGTCCAAGGTATCTAAAGCAGCTCTGGCTATAACAGCTTTGAGATTTCCCTTTCATATGACAAAGTAAAATGTCTACATCCCAATTAAAAATGGCACAGCAAAGACAACCTAAACACCCCTAAATTTTGTCTTGATGGAAAAATAAATCCTGGAGACCTTTGCAATTCTGAACCGTGTTGATGCTCTCCAAACCAACACTGGCTATTGAGTTGGCCCAGGGAAGTAATGATGGCCCTGGAGAACTTTTCCTTTGTTGCTGAAATCCTGGCACTATTTTAATCTCTTGGGGGCATTGCTATCTATGATAACACTAGAAAACAGATAAACGGGGGGGGGGGGGGGGGGGGGAAGGTTGCCCTGTTTAAAAACCAAAGGTTTTTTCCTGGCGTTGAAAAATATGTCCCAGTTTTGCTACGGGTTTCTACTTGCC
>JANIJG010005713.1:22316-57837 GCA_024611175.1 Megaceryle torquata
TGTACTTTCTTGTTGTTTAAAGCTTATTCATGCAGCTTTTCTCTCTCTCTTTTTTTTTTTTTCCCCCAGTCCTTTTGCTCTACTGTACTCAGAGCTATTCACCTACACAATGAGCAAGTAATCACATCCTACTCCATAAAATGACTGTTATTAATAACATAACTGATTTTGACACTGGGCAGTCTGTTACATTTCAGCTAGGTATTGTCTTACTCTCAGCCTTGAATGGCATTTTTCTGGAAAAAATTAAAAATACAGCAAGCCAAGCCAATCTGTGAAATCTGAGAGCAATGTATGTATTCCAAAGAGCTCTTTTCTCCTTTTTAGTTTTAATATCTCAGTATTTATATACTTTTATATATAGGACAGCAAATGTACAGGGACAAGACAAGCTAGAGAAATGGATGAAGATAGCCCTGTACTCATAGGTAAATGCTTTAAACAGAAAGATAATGAACAGAATTAACAATGAGCATAAATATATTCTCAAATAATTTATTTGGAGGAAGGCATCCATGCACTGGATAAGCCTACTCATTAGTTTTCCGAGGTCATATTTAAAGTTTTGGTATTTGGGTCTGTCACCTTGGCATGAAATGTTTAGAGAAAAAAGCACAGGTCAATGATCCTGTGGTGTCTTTGGGTGATGTTGTGGATCTGTGTCTTCGAACTCCTTGGGACACAGCCCAGGAAAGATTTAACCTTAAAAAAGGAGCTGAGAACTGCCTGGTCATTTCCAAAAGTGGGGAATTTCTCCTCCTTCAACAGCCTGCAACATGGATATCTGAAACTGCTGACATCAAAATGCAGTTTTCTGCACCAAATGCCGACATCGAAAAGGCAGATGTCTCAGGCAGCTGTTGCAGCCTTGTCTGGACCAGATGTCCTAAGCCTGGCAGTAAAATCTATTTTTAATACCTACTCAAAATACCAACCAAATTGGTTACTTGCCAGGAGTGTTTTCCCATGCAAGTGGAGCCTAACTCTGCTTGGCAGGCCAGCCATCACTGCCTGTGCAGCATGGCTGTGGAAGTTACATGGTCCTGTACATCTATGGATGCATGGGAGAGAATCCCCATGGAATAGGGGATTGCTTAATAAGTGCGTGATCACACTGCGCATCAAAGCAAACTTTAGGTGCTAGAAAGGAGAAATGTTCCCTAAAGCTTCTTTAGGAAGCCCCAAGGTGGTGACTTGTAGATAAGCAAGGTGTCTGAAAGTCTAATTCAATGTTGTTCTACCAGAATCAATGAAGCCGTTTTCTGCTGGCTAAGGATCTGGCCCAGGGCAGGCAACTGTGGCGTTAGAAGCCACTGAAAACTTCTGCCATGACAGAGGCTGAGCCCCATTGATAAACCTGACATTTAAAAGACTTTTCAACACAAGTCAGAAGCCTCCCCTGCCCAATTTAGTAATTTCCAGCATGGTCCTTGTTACTTCTGTGCTGATCACGCTCTTCTCTTTTCTTTCCCTTCTTCATCCTGACAAGGTTTACATGCGTGTACGGCATATGCTGCATGCACACATGAAAAAAAATTCCATTTTTGTTTTCTGTGATGTCTCATGTTATTTTCTGTGCTCCACTGCAGTTCAAGTAACCAAAAGGGATATCATCTTTCTTTTGGATGGATCACTCAACGTCGGAAATGCCAACTTCCCCTTTGTGCGTGACTTTGTTGCCACCCTAGTTAACTACCTTGATGTCGGCAGTGACAAAACCCGAGTTGGCCTAGTGCAATTTAGTGACACTCCTAAAACTGAGTTCTTTCTATACTCATACCAAACCAAATCAGACATAATCCAACGTATGGGGCAGCTGAGGCCCAAGGGTGGGTCAGTGCTGAACACTGGCTCTGCACTGAACTTTGTGCTTTCGAATCACTTCACGGAAGCTGGTGGGAGCAGAATAAAAGATCAAGTGCCGCAGGTCCTAGTCCTGGTGATGGCAGGGAGGTCTGCCGATCCCTTCTTGCAAGTTGCCAATGAATTAACTCGGGCTGGAGTGCTGACTTTTGCTGTTGGTGTTAGGAGTGTGGATAAGGCAGAACTTGAACAGATTGCCTTTAATCCAAGAATGGTATATTTCATGGATGATTTCAGTGCTCTGGCAGATTTACCCCAGGAATTAAATAAGCCTATAACAACATATGTTAGTGGAGGTGTGGAAGAGGTTCCACTCGCCCCAACAGGTAATACCTACCTACCTTCCTTCATGTTGACTGCATTGAGTTAATCTTGTTTCTCTTGACTATTTTTTCTGCATGTACACCTTCACATCCGTCCAAGGCCCTGAGACATCAAAGCAGTGGGGGCTGTGCTTAACCATCAATATGTTGCTTGACACTGGCAGCTCATATGTTGCTTGACACTGGCAGCTCTTAACTTTGCACAAGTCATTCACACCACATTTGAAAGACAGCACAGTTTTGGCAGGTCAGGACCAAGGAGGATCCAAGTGAATCTATGCCCACCATTCATTCATTCAGGCATTCCCTTTCGGTTGCCCTAATAATGTCACAGCCTGTGAATGCATTGTCTGCACTAGCTCAGGCAATGGGACCATGCACTTTTCACTGAAAAGAAGTGATGTATAAAAGTTAAAGTTGTGCCAAAGAGCACAGAGGAACAGAGGTCTAGCCAGATAGAGTCAGCTGAAGCCTTCCCCAGAGCCACTTTGTCAAAGTGCTGTTACCAAAATGTCACAAAGACTGAATTTGAATCTTGATATTCAAAGTTATCCTGCAATATTAAATCCAAAAGCTATTGGCAAGGTTAACCCTTTTTAAACAGCTACTTGCTTATTAATTCTCTTATTAAGCTTAAGAAGACATAAGAACAATCAGGTTTGTTTAGTATGGAAAGGAGACAATTAAGATTAATATGAAATATGTTAAGACACAAATATATGAGCTGCTTGGTTGTGCCTTGGATGGTCAATGAGATTAAAAGCACATCAAATGGACACAGGTAAAAGGCTTTTCCCCCTTCCAAGCCATAGCTCGCCCATGGATTTAGACATTCCTTATGATGCAACTGGGAGGAATACTTTAAGAGAGTGCTGAAGATGCTTTGTATGTGTGTATGTATGAACTAATGTTTTGTTATTTATTAATTTTTTGGGGTTTTTTATTAATATTTGTTATCTACTAAGCCTTTAAATAGAAGAAAATCCACAGCCCTGTTGTACTTCATGCCTGTATTGTCAGCGTATTGTTAGACCATAAACATCACTGGCCTAATCTGAAATGGCCAATTTATGGTCTGATGCAATACAATATATGATACAGCTATCTGGTGCCTGAATTTATTGAGTCTTAGGATAGACGTGTCTCTTCTTCTTCAGATAAATGACTCAAAAGTGCTGTTTATTCCTGTAGCTTTTGAATGCTTCAGCAAATAAAAATCACTTGTTTGGCATATTGAAACTCAGCCAATTTGCAGAGAAAATTTTAGGATGACGTTTAAGAAGAAAAATGCCTTCACATTTTTTTTTTCCTCTTTTCATTTGTGAATTTATTCTAGAAAGCAAGAAAGATATTTTATTCCTGATTGATGGTTCAGCCAACCTCTTGGGTAGCTTTCCTGCCGTCCGGGACTTTGTACACAAAGTAATTTCTGACCTGAATGTGGGTCCCGATGCCACGCGAATAGCTGTAGCTCAATTCAGTGACACCATCCAAGTTGAATTTGACTTTGCTGAACTCCCATCCAAACAAGACATGCTTCTCAAAGTGAAAAGGATGAAGATAAAAACTGGGAAACAACTGAATATTGGAGCTGCTCTAGATGAAGCTATAAGGAGGCTGTTTGTGACAGAAGCTGGAAGCAGGATTGAAGAAGGGGTTCCTCAATTTTTGGTCCTCCTTGCTGCTGGGAGATCAACTGATGATGTGGAGCAACCATCAGATGCTCTGAAGCAAGCTGGAGTTGTGACCTTTGCTATTAAAGCCAAAAATGCCAACCTTATAGAGCTGGAAAGGATTGTTTACGCCCCGCAATTCATTCTGAATGTTGACTCCCTTTCTCGGATCTCAGAGCTTCAGCCAAACATAGTCAACCTGTTGAAAACTATCCAGCTTCAGCCAGCAGGTACAGGGATCCCTGGGGTTTCCAAGAGGCTGAAAGACACCACTTACATGCTCTTCTCAATTTGGTAACAAGCAATTGGTTCTGGTGATGTTTAAAACTATTATGTAGAAACTGTGATTGTACTTGGATTTTCCTCTGGTCAGACCCTGATCCATCAAAGCTTTAAGGTCCAAACTGAATTTGAAAGATGGGTAAGGAAAAGCCTTTTGTTCGGCTGCAAGAGCTGCAATAGGTGCTGTACCAGCACGTAAAACTGATGTAACAGAGTCATTGCCCTAGAGATCTTGCATAAATTGATGTGCAAATGCTGGGCCGGGGCTAGAAGAAGCAAATATAAGCTTGCTGCAATTTCTTTTTCCATCCTCCCTTTTCTGGAGGAGTGGTAGGGAGTAAGGAGAACCACACCATGCTGTGTTTTCTCTTGCTCTGTTATTTCTTATGGGATTGGTAGTTTCTACATTTTGTACCTGCGCACCAGTAAATTAGGTGCTCTTGACTCAGTTACCATTACAAGAATGGATTAGTTGAAGAACAACAAAAAAATCACCCAAAAGAATCACACAGACACAATTTGCACTGCTGTACTGGAAATTATGTGTGTCCAGCTGTGTGATTTCCTGAGGCAGCCCTAATTTGAGAATTAACCTGTCTCCCAACAGCAGGTGGGGATGAGGAAGTGTAGTAACATCCACATCATCAGTCCATAAAGGTCCTGGGCAGATGGACTTAGAATCATAGAACATAAAAAAAGTAATAGGGCTGAAAGGGATCTCAGGGTGCCATCTGCTACATAACCTTGTCTCCGATGGGATCTTCTTGTCTGGCACCAGCTGACATCAGTCTAATCTGTTCTGAAAAACCTCCAGTGAAGGAGATTTCCCAGCCTCTGTAATCAATCTGCTCAATTGCTTTTATCTGTATGAGTAGATATTTTTCCTGAATGTCAGACCTCTGCCTTCCCAATCATAGTTTAAGCCTTTTACATCTCCTTCAGCTCAAGAAGGATGCAGATGTCAGCTCATTCCTGTGTTTTGTGTGACAACCTTTCATTTACTTCAAGCTTGCCATGTACTACTTGTCTCAATTCTCTTGTCACCAGCTGCGTACCCAGCTCATTCAATCTTCCTTATAGGTTCTCTACCTTTTCTCCCTTGTCTCTCCAACATCAGCCTGTTCCAAATGACCAAAGCATAACAACTATGACCCCTAGTTGAGTCTCACTTCATCTTTTCCTTGTGGAGTCACTGCCCTTCCCATATTTATGTAGCTTTTACTTCGACATAGACAAAAGTGTGTCCAGTGCCCTTAAGTTGCATCCTCCCTTTTCCAACCATTTTGGTCTTGTCAGGATAATTTTGAATGCCCTTGATCACCAAGTGCTGTGAATAATTTGTGCTGGTTGCTTTTAAATAGCTGCATTCATCTACTTTTTCTAGTATTCTTGGATAAAAGAGAGCCACCTCAGATGAGTACCCATATTTTTTTCTTCTTTATCTGCTACCAAGAGGCTTTTGATAGGACTTTCTTTCCCTGCTCCTGAACTGTATGAAAATGGGATACACCAGGTAATGTCTGCTCCCTCTTCCTGCCTGCATTGCTCAACACAAGCTGTATTACTATTCCAGTCCTATGCATAAACACACTGAGTTTCCAACATTCCTCTTAAATAATAAACTTGATCCCAGGTCTGCATTAAGATTTCAGCTGCCCTTGTTAACTCTTTATATGTCTAGTATTCCTAAGTAGATACTGAAGATCTACTTCAGAGGGACAGATGGCACTCCTGTTTGTCCAACTTGACCTTGCTAATAAAGAAGCCAACAACACTTTTGGGGATGCCATCCATCAGCTGCTGTGTTTGAGAGGCAGTGATATTTTCTGCCTGGCTCAGCCGAAGCTTTGCAGTTCTGTTAGGCAATAGCAGAATGTGTCAACAGTTCTCTGGTCTTTGGCATTTCACAGTCTTGGGTTTTTTTGGTTGTTTTGTTTTTGGGGTTTTTTTTTATGCTTGGTCACAATTAGCATTTTTTGTGCTTGAAGTTAGTTAATTAAAAAAAAATATAAATCAGTGTCTAACATTTCAAAAAGCATTTCAGCGTTTTCAGTCCTTTTCAGTAAGTTCTTATTTTGTCTGAGCATGGGCAGGATTATTTGTTTCTCAGTTCAGTGATGCCTCAGAAAAGCTCTTCTCTCCCTCTCTTCACCAGCTCCCTGTGAGCACCTCTGCAGTATGTGATTTCATTCAGAAACTTACTTTTCTCTGTGAGCAAAAGATCTCTGATGTCCCCAGACTCATGTTGCATATTGCAAAGCCACATGCCAGCTTCCCAGCCCCCTTGGGAGCAGATGGCTTCTCCCAGCCTCAGGTAGGAGATGGTACTCAGAGTCCCTTGGTACCCTATTTCCTATGGGTCTATGATTCTATGACTTGGGGGGTAAGGCACAGCATGTGTTGCACAGAAGTTTCCACCGACTTCCACCCATCTGCCTCTTTGCCAAGGATTGCAGCCAATGATAGAGGAACCAAACCACGCATCCTGACACTTCACTTTTCCCTCCCCGAGTATTTGCACTCCTTCGGTTAAATGTATGTGGAGAATAATAACCACTGCAAAAGAGAATCTCACTTATTCCCCCCTTCCCTTACTTGTCTCAAACAGTAGTTGAGAGAGGTGAGAAGAAGGATGTGGTGTTTCTAATCGATGGCTCAGATGGTGTCAGAAGAGGTTTCCCTCTACTGAAGGTCTTTGTCCAAAGAGTGGTTGAAAGCCTGGATATTGGTCGGGACAAGGTCCGCGTCGCTGTCGCACAGTACAGCAATGTCATACAACCCGAGTTCTTACTTGATGCCTATGAAGACAAAGCAGATCTCATCAGTGCCATCCAGGGGCTGAAGGTTATGGGAGGATCTCCTCTGAACACGGGTGCAGCCCTCGACTATCTCATCAAGAACGTGTTCACAGTGTCTAGTGGCAGCAGAATAGCGGAGGGTGTCCCACAGTTCCTGATTCTGCTGACTGCTGACCGGTCCCAGGATGATGTGAGGAGGCCCTCGGTGGTCCTGAAGACGAGTGGCACAGTGCCGTTTGGCATTGGGATTGGAAATGCCGACCTCACAGAGCTACAGACAATTTCTTTCCTCCCAGATTTTGCTATCTCTGTCCCTGACTTCAGCCAGCTGGATACAGTGCAGCAGGTCGTCTCAAACAGAGTCATCCGTCTGACCAAGAAAGAGATAGAGTCACTTGCCCCTGATCTGGTTTTTACATCACCCAGCCCAGGTGAGAAGACGTTTGTGTCTGCACCAAGAGCCAGCGGCGAAATATGATGTTTAGTAGCATCATGGTTGCAACACAAACTGAGAAAAACAAAGATGGTCACAGCTAAGACTCCAAGTCTGTCTTGGTCTCACTGTTGATGCGCTTAGGGTTGGTAGGGAGCTGTGTAATTAAGCCCAGTCTCTCAAGGTGGTCCATGTTGTATCCCTATGGAAGACCCACAACATGAATTCCATGACCTTAATCTCATTTTACGTTGATGGACTTTAAGTCCATGCTATTCTTCCTGGAATGGAAGTTGCATCATTTAGATGCTACAGGGACACCTTCACACCACAGTAAGTCAAGGTCAACTTTTCTGCTATACGTAAGACCTGCTGATGCATCTTACATTCACGACGCTCATTCACTGGGGGAAGGGAAACTGGAAGCAGGCATCAGGAAAAGGATCAGATCTTCCATTTCCGGTCTTGCTTGGAATGAAATCCAGACAGCATATGCCTGGGATGAAGGGTACCCACCCCAGATCAATCCTTTTGGAGGATCCACTATCCTACTCTGTCCTTTCCTTCCCTTCAGAGCTAGACTGCTTTCCTTCATCCTCATTTATCAGTGTGATATTCAGTGATAATTCAGGCTCTGACCCGAATTATCACTGCAGAAAATATTTTATTAGGAGGCAAAAAGTCATCCTGGAAAGGCAGAAGCTGAGAGAATACTAGGATAGATGCTTTCCTAGAGGACAAATCCAAAGAAAGAGGGGTGGTACTGAGTGTAAAACAACCCTGGGCTGCCTGGCAACCCACCCTGAGTAAGGAGTAACCTTATGTAACCAGGTTACATTTTCTTGTGTGGAAATCCTAACAACAATTGTTGTTGCAGGTTTCCACTGCTCCCTCTTGCTTCCTTGGGTCTGGAAGTTGCTGTTCTTGCACTGCTGGGCGATGTGCCTAGCAGACTGGTCCTGTAGCTGGGTTGAACCCAGAGGTCCCTGCTGGGCCTCCCAGGAGATATCACAGGCAATGAAACAATGAGCACCCTCCCCATGGCCTAAGACATGGGCCAGTGATGTAGATGATGAGCTTAGTTGCTCTCCATAAGCAATGCCTGATGCATCTTCTGACTGACGCCTTCTTTCCTGCAGTGGGTGTGAAGAGGGACGTTGTATTCATGGTTGATGGCTCCCGCTATGCTGCCCAGGAGTTCTACCTCATCCGTGATCTCATTGAGAGGATAGTGAACAACCTGGATGTGGGCTTTGACACCACCAGGATTTCAGTGGTCCAGTTCAGTGAGCATCCCCATGTGGAGTTCCTGCTCAACACCCACTCCACCAAAGATGAGGTGCAGGCTGCCTTGAGACAGCTGCGGTCGCGGGGTGGCCAGCAGGTGAATGTGGGGGAGGCCCTTGAGTTTGTGGCAAAGAGAATCTTCACCCGTCCCTCTGGGAGCCGCATAGAAGAGGGCGTCCCACAGTTTTTGATTGTCCTCTCCTCCCACAAGTCTGATGATGACTTAGAGTACCCATCACTCCAAGTCAAACAAGTTGGGGTGGCACCTATGGTGGTAGCAAAGAACGTGGATCCTGAGGAGATGGTACAGATTTCCCTTAGTCCTGATTATGTATTCCAAGTCTCCAGCTTCCAAGAACTGCCCAGCCTTGAGCAGAAGCTGCTGACTCCTATTGAAACTCTGACTGGGGACCAAATCAGACGGCTGCTTGGAGATGTGCGACCCCCTGTAGGTAAGGCTCTGTCAACACTGGCTGCCTCTGGGTTGCTATCCAAGTAAATGCTGCCCACATCGTTAAATAACTTTCCACCCCTTCTTTATAAACCAAGGTTTGTTTTCCTTAGTAAAAAGAGAAGGTATAGCACAGGTGCAGTTTTAGAAGGAAGCTTTTAGATATGTGGAAATTCTACCCAAGTACCTAAATAGATAATAACATGCAATTTTCACGTCAAATACCAAAATAAATCAGCTATATTGATTTTAAAGCCAAACATGGCAATGTGTACAATTGCCTGTTCCCACCTAGCAGCTCCCTTAGAAAGAGACACAAGTCTGACACAAAATGAAGTAAGAAACATTAATAAATGCAGAGAAGAACGTTAATGAATGAAACGGGTAAGGCTTTGAGTAATGCATGCTTTGAATATTAGGCAGACTGTGAAGACACACTTGCACATAAGCTCTTTTGGAGAGGCTCCCCATAGCACCCTTCCTAAACCTGGCTAAAATACACTGCATGGTTTTACATCACACAAGAGCAGATAGCACAGAAATCCTCTGGCAAAGCTTAAGCAAAGACTTGGCAGACAAATAATTTCCTCTCTTCTTGCATCCTTGCAGATATTTCTGGTGATGAGAAGGACATAGTCTTCCTCATTGACAGCTCTGACAGTGTTAGGTCTGATGGGCTTGCTCACATTCGGGATTTCATCAGCAGAATTGTTCAGCAGCTGGAAGTTGGGCCAGACAAAGTGCGAATTGGTGTGGTGCAGTTCAGCAATAATGTCTTCCCTGAGTTCTATTTGAAGACCCACAAGTCCAAAAATGCTGTCCTGCAAGCCATCCGCCGCTTGAGGCTTAGAGGAGGGTCCCCTGTGAATGCTGGCAAAGCCCTGGACTCCGTGGTGAAGAACTATTTCATCAAGTCTGCAGGAAGCAGAATAGAAGATGGAGTGCCCCAGCACCTCGTCGTCATCCTCGGAGACCGGTCACAGGATGATGTGAACAGGCCAGCTACTGTGATCACTTCAACCAGCATTAAACCTCTGGGTGTTGGAGCCAGGAATGTGGACAGGAACCAGTTGCAGGTCATTACCAATGATCCTGAACGTGTGTTTGTGGTACAGGACTTCACAGGACTCCGAACTTTAGAAAAGAATGTGCAGAATATTCTTGAAGAGCTTCCGATCCCTACAACAGAAACCCCTGACATTTCAGGACCTGGTAAGACTTCATCCTGTAGACTTTTCTGTAGAGAGTGCAGATAGAAGTTGTATACTGTGAAAATGATTCTATAATAACACCTTTTGATTCCCAACCCTTTGGTTGCATTCATTTAAAGAAGACTTTGAAGAAGATTTTGCTGAGCATAAGAATAGAATCAATTTTGCAATGGGATGGGGGTGTCTATCACAAGAACAAGCCATGTTGTGTAAAGTGTAGCAAGGGTTGTATAAAACATTTCCTCCTGTACAGATACATCCTAGTTTCAGCTGGGTTGCAACATCATGCCAAAGATTGATGAAACTAAGAAGGTAGAAAGAAGAGAAGCATACTGCTTCACAAAGCATATTAAATATTTTTTTAGAGTTGCCACAAGTTATTATTAATAACAGTGTTTTCTTTGTAATCTTTCAGGAGGTAAAAAGCAGGCTGACATTGTGTTTTTGCTGGATGGCTCCATCAATCTGGGGAGAGATAACTTCCAAGAAGTTCTCCAGTTTGTCTACTCTGTGGTGGACGCCATTTATAGGGATGGTGACTCTATCCAGGTGGGACTCGCCCAGTACAACTCGGATGTCACTGATGAGTTTTTCCTCAAGGACTATTCCACCAAACCACAGATTTTAGATGCCATCAACAAAGTCATCTACAAAGGTGGCCTAGTGGCAAACACTGGCGCAGCAATCAAGCATATCCAGGCAAAACACTTTGTGAAGGAGGCTGGCAGCCGAATTGACCAAAGGGTGCCCCAGATTGCCTTCATCATCACAGGTGGGAAGTCTTCAGATGATGGGCCGAGTGCCTCCTTGGAAATTGCGCAGAAAGGTGTCAAGGTATTTGCAGTGGGTGTGAGAAACATTGACTTGAAGGAAGTCAGCAGGCTTGCCAGCGAGAGTGCCACGAGTTTCAGAGCAGCCACAGCCCAGGAGCTCTCTGAGCTGAATGAGCAAGTCCTGGTTACACTGGAAGCCGCTATGGAGGAGAAATTGTGCCTAGGAACAACGGATATTACAAGAGGTAAGCATGATCCTTTCATAATGTTCTCAAGTCATTCCCAAGGGTGCCTCTAACAAACTTGTCCGGCTGGGTCTTGTGGCTTGCCTGTAGCCTGAGATACAGCATGGACTCAGACCTCCTCCGTGAGGATGGAGGTAGGCTGCCAACCTTTGTAAACCTTTACAAACCTGAGCTGGTGTACCATCACCACAGAGGTGTCATCACGGTGGAATAATTTCAAATATGACAATCAGGTACTGGCCTCCTACCACCACATTGGAGGGGCTCATTTTTTAACTCCCTTTGGGCTAAGTCTCACTGTCTTCCTCCCCAGATGTGCAGGGACATGGCAGACCAACCTATTCAGTGCCAAAACAAAAAGTGATGGTCCTTGTTTTGCCCACTGTGTTTATAACAAGCCAATTGGACTTGTGCTGCAAATCAGAATTTCTCTTGCCTGGTCATCCAGGGTGCCCACTTGATCTCTATGAGAAAAAGCCAGGGCACAAGTGGTTGTAAGGTCAAATAACCTTGAGGAATACCATGATTTGGCTACTTCAGAAGCCAAGTAAGGGGAACTGGGGTGAGTAAGCAAGCTGGTATTGCCATTGGACCAGATTCCTAGAAGCTGGTTTAACTTACTATAATACAGCAAGTCCTACTCCCAGCATAATTGACCATGGTGCAGCATACTGGCTTTTGAGCAGAGGTGCCTCCCAAACTTCTGGAGAAGCTGAAGGAGAGCCACAGAAGCCCTGAGCTGAGCTGCTGCTCCTTCTGAGGTGAAAAACTGAGTGCAAGGAAAAGCAAACAGCTGCTGGTGGTGACCAGGAGTGCTTCCCAAGTGCAGCACCAGTGTGATTAATAGTAAAGAAGATTCAAACATCTACCTCTTTGAAAGCCTGCATAGGTGCAGGAGGTGTCAAATCCAGACAAACAGCATCCAGCAGTCTGATTTCCTCATGCTCCAGAGATGGCTTCAAGCCCAGTCTAAATAACCCTGCAGAAAGGCAGATGTGCTAGCTCAGGCTGAGCAATTTCATGGCTCTTTCTGCCCTAATTCCCATATAAATCCTAGCTCTGCCTTTCAGGGACTTGAGATCAGTCACCTGGTTGTTGCCTCCCTCTGTGTCCCCATGATGGTAGGACAGTTGCTTCAAGCACAGGCAGAAGGTGCAGGGACAACCGTGCAAGCACTGGCAGGTTTTCACACAGTAGAGAGAAAGTAGCACTCTTGGCTGCCTGATGAAAATGAAAATTTCTGTTGTTTTTGGTTTAGTCAGCTCCTCCAAGTGCTAAGCAACAATTGGGGAAAAAAAAAATAAAATCAAGAAAATGCAGATTTTCCCAGGTTATCATGGCTATCATGAAAGGAAGTAGAAGACACTTGTGTATCAAATGGTGGCAGCTCTTGTTGCAGAGAGTGTCTTCTCTAATGACTAACAGAATATTTAGGAAAGTCATTACTTGAGAAGCTGTTGTAGTGTTGCTCCACGGTGACCTCTCCTTTTGTATTTCCCTTTCAGATTGTGACTTAGATGTGATACTTGGCTTTGACGTCACAGATGTTGGGCCTGGCCAAAATATATTCAATTCCCAGAGAGGTCTGGAGTCCAGAGTTGAATCCGTGCTGAACAGAATCACGCAGATGCAGAAGATCAGCTGCACTGGCAACCAGGCGCCCAATGTCAGGGTGGCCATCATGGCCCAGTCTCGGGGGGGATCTGTGGAGGGAGTGGACTTCTTGGAGTACCAGCCTGAGCTTTTTGAGAGGTTTCAAGGCATGCGCACCCGTGGGCCCTATTTTCTCACAGCAGATACACTGAGGTCCTATGGGAACAAATTCAGATCCTCACCCTCTGGCAGCACCAAGGTAAGTCAAAACCAAGGTCATGGGGGTGGTGTTGGCCAGGAAAGCTGACTTATGATGTATTTTAGTTGGCAAAGCAACTGTAAATTCATAATATTAAAAAAAATATATTTGTTAAATAAATAGATTTGGTCACTTAAGCCCTACTTGGTTCCTGCACTCTCCCTGCATTGTCAAGGTACTCTCCTGACAATTGCTGAGCATTGCTACAGCCAGTACCCATGAGCACAGCCTGGCTGCAAACTATTGCTTTCCAGATATGATGGATGTATAGGATGATCTGTATGTACAGAATGCATTATACGATGCACAGAAATGCAAAGCTTCATGGCCTGGAAAGGTCGTAGCAATTCCCCCATCTCAGATGAAACATCACTTGGAAGAACGTCCTTCAGGTTCCACAGGGATTGTGTTTCATACCTGAAACTTTCTGTATCCTGACATCAATTTATTTCTCTCCTAGGTCATAATCCATTTTACTGATGGCATAGATGACTCAATAGATGAGCTGGAGGCTGCTTCGTCTGCGCTGCATACAGAAGGTACTCTTCAAAGCAGTGATTATAGGCCATATTAGCATGTGACCCATTTTGCCACCACTTCTCATGAATTCACAAATTTGATAGTAATGAATAACTATGAATTTGCTAATAACGAATATGGATTTCAGCATTTCTACATGCACTTGCTGCTTTTTGTTTCCTTCCTGTGATATTTAGCTGCCTGCTGGACCTAACTGTGTGGGTAGCTTGCACTGAATTCTCTTGAAGATACTTGTTCTAGATTGAATAAGCACCTTTTGCCATAAAAGAGGTGGATAACGAGGATGGGGAGGGTGTATAGGTTCTGTAGAGCCCCTTGCTTCATCACACAGCCCCTTCTGCTTCCCCCTCACCGTCTTAGGTGTCAACGCTCTCATCTTCATTGGGCTGGACCGAGTGAGCAATTTTGACAAAGTGATGCAGCTGGAGTTTGGCCGTGGGTTCACCTACAACAGACCTCTCAGAGTTAATCTGCTGGACTTGGATTTTGAGCTGGCAGAACAGCTTGTAAGTAACTTGGCACAGGTAGTACTGCCTTGTAATGCTGGAGGAAAGCCAACAGCTGGATCTCCTGTGAGGCTGAACCATGGCTCAATTACACCCTCTTGGCTCTGGTCCTCTCCACTCCCTGACTCACATCAGTGCTTTTTAACAGATTCCACAGCAAATAAAGAAAAGAGCAGATGATGGTGCTACCTGGTCTCATACCACTCCTGGAGATGCCCTTTCTTCAGCCTACAGCACAGGGGATTAAGTCAAATGGGGTGGAATAAGATGCCATCAAAAGCTGCTGTGGCAAAAAAATCCACCCTCTGTGTACATTTATACTTTTGGGGTTTTTAATCTGATGGGTAATGCAGTGTCATGCCTTGTTGGTGCTAATTCTTTTGCAGAAGCTCTGCTTTCTAGGTTTCTTTCCCTGAGTGCCTGTATTTCAGACATGCTTTTAACAGATGAAGTTCTCCTTTCCTCTTCATAGATTTACTTCCCTCCCATGAAGGTCATCCCTCTTGAGTTTGTTGAGTTCATTTGCTATCAGCTATGTCCAGTTCCTCCCACCCTTATATCTGCTACCAGCATTATTAAGCAACTTTTCCAGTAGATTTAATAAGATCGGGTTTAACCACTGGTCCCTGTGGTAATCTTGCTGGGACCTTCCTTGCAAATCTGAGGGGGAGTGAACTTTGTTTTTTGGGATAAGAGCTAGTCTTCAGCCCATCCCCAAGGCATCCAGTTGCCTAGGAAAATCCTTCCAAAATGTAAATATGCGAAGCTGGCAGCAATCATTTGCAGCCAGAAATGTGCTTGGCAAAGAAAGTGATTTTTTTTTTTTTTTAATTGGATGATGCAAAACCAAGGTGTAATTTCTCTGAATCTTTATCTTGCTTTTTTTTTTTTCTTTTTCCTCTGTTGTTGTGCAGTTGCAAATTGTTCTTAGCCTGCGGGTGGCTGGTGAGCCACTCACTGCAATGACTTTCTCATGGCCAAATTTGTTTCATTTGAGATTGCTCCCTTCAGGGGCAGGCACTGCTCTGGGGACTGATCTACTGAATGCTGTCTACAAATTCTACCCCATGCAATTCCCTTGCCTCTGATGTCCTAAAGATAACATTGACTGCTGCTTCCTAACCACATAACCTAACCAGCTTGCCAACACACACCTCCTTCTCCTGCTGTTGTGGATGTTTCAAGGCAAAGAGACTCCAAAATGCTGCTGCATCAACGTTATGTTTAGCGCAGAAGCAATTGGCACAGACTTGAGGGCTTGCAGGAGTTATGGCGTTGGGGGTCTGCCAGTTTTCTAACACCTTCCTGTTGTGTCATGCATTTTGCTACAGGACAACATTGCTGAGAGGACGTGCTGCAAGGTCCCATGCAAATGCTCTGGGCAGAGGGGTGACAGAGGTGTGCTGGGCCCCATAGGACCAAAGGTAGGTTGTTTCATCTGAGGCTGAAGGGTCCCTGTGCAAGATCAATGTCCACCACAGGGGTGATGGGTGGGTGATGTGCAGGCTGCGTATGTTGTAATGGGTGATGCTAATATGGAGGTCACCTCCACTTACCCTCCCATTCTGAAACTGACCCTGGACCATGCACAGCGGTTGAGAGCTGTTCTTCTTCCCTTCCGTCCCACCCTCTGTATTGTAAAACAACTAAGAGGTCAGGGGACGAGTATCTGGAGGAAGGGGGTGTCATGTCTTTTCAAACAATTTAAGGGTGTCAAATGGAGATGGTTTCCCTCATTAACTTGTCTATACTGATGACCAAGCAGCTGCTTTGCATGGATCTAGGGAAATCTTGAGTATCAATTTAGAAGGAGATCACAGAACTATGAAAGAAATGAAGAATCCTCTCTCTTATCTTCTAGGGTGCCACAGGTGATCTTGGCTATGGAGGCTACCCTGGTGATGAAGGAGGACCGGTGAGTGCTTAGCCCTACTTTGCATGGTACTGCTCAAATAAAGAACCTCACAATAGTGAAGCGTTTGGAGGATATTTCACTAAATATTTTCTGTTGGGGATGTGGGTGTGGATTAAACAAGCAAGCAAGCAGAACTTTGTGTTTCCCCCACCTGATGGCCTGAGTTGCTGGTCCCAGCTGCTTCTGGAAGAAGGTCAGTAAGGAGCTTCTTAAGAGCTGGAGAAGCCATGATGTGGGGGGAATACCTCCCATTATTTGATACGACCCAGATCTGTGCTATTCCTCCAAGGCAGCTGGTCCCAAACTCCTGTGAGCAGGGCAGGGTGATTGTGAACACAATAAATCTGCAACTTCATTAAAGCTGCAGCCTATGCCAAAGTTATCTGTACCAAATGCAGCTGAAATACTTGAGTTCGACCAAGAATGGGACCAAGAAGGGGTGTTTCTATCCATTACAGTGGCCGACAACATGAGTCGCATGACTCCTTACTAGCACCGTTTCATCCAAACTCTTACTTAATGAATGCTACATTACCCCTGGAATAAACAACTCCCCATGCATCACTCCCGCGAGGTGAAGCTGAGGCCAAGGGGGTTGGTGGTGCACATTGCTTTTCCAACAGCACAGGCCAGCTGCTGATGTCAGATATCGCGTGCGATGCAGTGTTTTTCTGGGGCTTTAAGGTCAGGATAGGATTGGACATCTATGCAGAACTCTGAGGATTTTGTCTTGTCATTTTAGTTTTGAATGAGAAGTTTTCTGTAAAGCTCTTTCATAGCTGACAGTTTGGGAAGGACGTTTCACTCTCGGTGGTGAAGACCTGCAGTTGGTTTCTACATGAGGAAGTCTGTGGGCAGGAGATGGTGGTGTGGCAGGGAATTGACCTTTCAAAACCTGCTGCTTCACTTTCTCTTGTGTTTCCAAGCCACCTTCTGCACTTGCTGATTCATACTGTTAGCTGAAGAAATGCACTTATTGGACAAACCCTTACCATTCCATTTTCCCCTCCATGCAACAGGGTGAGCGTGGACCACCAGGTGTGAACGGGACACAGGGTTTCCAGGGATGCCCTGGGCACAGAGGAACCAAGGTACGTGTGAAAGGAGCCTGCACAGAGCAGACCCAGAGTCCAGGTGGTCGGATCCCACCTGAGGGAAACTCCTGGTACTTTAGGATGTCATTCAACACCTGCCAAGTACACTTGAGTGGTGGTGCCCACCTGGCCAAACACCAAGTCTTTCAGCAGGTGTCATGGCTTTAGCATTGCTATGTAGAGTGAAACGTCAGCCCAGGGACTCAGGCTCGATCTGCAGACAAGGATGATTTATTTTCTGCAGTCTGAAAAACAGGGAAAGATGTCAGAAGAGATGGATTTGCTCTTAACACCAAGAAGTGGTGTGTGCCTGTTTTGGTCCAGGGTGGAACAATGTGTGGATAGAAATCTGCTGCTGGGGAACAGGGAGAAAAGTGAGCCATGGCTGCTGCTTTGAAGAGGAACCTTGAGCAAATGGTTCAGGACAGCAGCCGTGCCACAAGCCAGAAAAGGTGGTGAAATTTATAATATTTATGGGACAGAGTGATATTTAAGGGTATGTTTCCTAACATTTGCTCTGACCACAGGGTCCTCTGGCAGGGAGCAGAAGAGTGCATGAGCCAAGCCCTTTAGATGCAGCTGAGATACTGAATCTTTTTAAAAAGCTGTTGAGCCTTGGACAAAGGCACTGAGACTGGATCTGAATTCATATAAAAATGGGCACAGAGAGAAAAGAAAGTCAGTGGAGAAAGAGCTGTGACTAAGGAGTAAGGTATTTTATCAGATCAGCTGTCTGAACCCCATGAGGCATATATTTTATCTTGGCATGAGTGTTGAGGATGCAGCTGAAGAAGACTGACATAAGAGAAATAAAGGACAGACAAACCCCGGTACAGCAAGTCCTGCCTTACCAGGTCCTGGCTCTGGGTCTGCCACCAAGCAAGACCCTCCTCCCCACTGCTTCCCACAACAATGACCTGGGCAAAAGTGGAGTAACTCCCTTTTCCGATCTCTTTAGGGTTCTCGGGGATTCCCAGGAGAGAAGGTATGGAGCTATTTCCTTGTGCCATCGTATTGAGCGTATGGACACATCAGTATCCCCCTCTCCATTCTTCTTTCCCTGGGTGAGCTTTGCCCTCTTAATTCTTTTGTAGGGTGAAGTGGGAGAAATGGGTCTGGATGGCATTGATGGAGAAGAGGTCAGTCATTTTACTTGCTTTTCTCTTTATAGCAAGCTGCTTTGGTGAAGCATCTAAGAAACGATGTGAAAACAACAAATATTCTGAAATATTTCTCTGTTTTAGGGAGACAAGGGTTTGCCTGGCTCCTCTGGAAAGAAGGGTTATGCTGGCAGAAGGGTAGGTTTTATAACATTTATCATGGGGCTGAATGATGGTTAAAAGGTGGATTTGAGCCAGGGGAAGGTGGAAAGACATCCTGCTTCCCTCCTCTGGACTGAGGTGTGTGGCAACAGAGATGCTTTCAACAGACAAGGACTGCTCTTGAAAATTCTCCATCTCTTCCCACAGGGTGATAAGGGAGTTAAAGGTGAACGAGGAGAGCGAGGTGACCGTGGGCTCCGTGGAGATCCGGTAAATATTGTTAAGGCATCTTCTCAGCATTCCACCCACTTTCTTCCTGTCCTGGGGGTCATCAGCAAGCTTGCATTCAGGCTTATTTATTATTATTATTATTAAATTCTGCTTAACAGTGGCAGGTCCAGCAAGGATTTGGAGATGACATGTGGGTAACAGATGCCTCTTGATACCAACCTGTCAATCACTGTTTCAGCATATTATATTCCCCTTCCTCCTCTTCTTAGTAAATAAGCTGCGTCTGTCTGAAAATACCAGTAACACTTCATCTAATTAAGTCAAAGAAAAAAACCCAAAAAAACTAACCAACCAACCAAACCAAACAAAAACAACAACCAAAAAAAACCCCCCAAAAAAACAAAAAAAACCAAAAAAAAAACCAAACTAAAATAAAATTTAAAAAAACCCAACGAACAAACCAGAAAAGAAATGTTCTTCTGAGCTATGGTGGAGAAATTTATGGTGTCTGACTTCCATGTCCCATTTACACAGATGTTTCTCATCACTTTTTTGCTTTCAGGGAGATTCAGGAGCTGATAATACTCAACGGGGATCCAGAGGCCAAAAGGGTGAAATTGGACCGATGGTAAAGTTTCTCTGTTGTCTTTTGTTGTTTTTTGGTTTTTACAATAAGATGGGACAGAGAAAGAAGTTGCCAAGAAAGTGCAAGTTTCTTAAACTCATCATGCCTTGTCAGATGAATTATTTTTCCACTAGAAAACACTGTTGGTATGCAACCAAAACTTTCTCTGAGAAGATGTCAGTTGAGAAGATGTTTTGTGTAAAAAGTGCTTTTTTTGTTATTATTTTATAATGCCTTTGGGATATTGTCACTGAAAACAACTTCGTACTTGGAAATAAACCTCATATGTTCTTGTGGGTCATATCCAAAAGCAGAGAACTGTTTAGATGATACCAAATCTGAAGGCCTGATTCATCCGTAACTTTCTAAAAAACAAAACGAAACAACCCACATGCTCCTTGGAAAATTTCAAACCCCATTTGTTTTCATATCAGCTCAATATACAAATGCATCTTAAAATGTCAGAAGGCATTTCAAAGAATGGGAATGTCATCTTGTGCTAGCTCAGGAACTTGATGGAGAGTCTCCATGAGTTGTTGGAAGGATTTCCACCAATGTGGGAATATTGAGTAACTTGTATGAGAGCATGAAAGGACCCAATTTTGAGAACCAAACTTTTTTCCCAGTGCTTGCTCATCTCAGTGTGCTCTCACTTGTGTTTTGCTTTTCTCTTAGGGAGAACCAGGACCAGTGGGCCCGGATGGCCAAGACGGTGGAGTTGGGAGAAAGGTGAGCTGCTAGACCCACAGTCAGTGGGGGCTGAGCTTAGATTGATGATAATTTTTTCTCTCCCGCCTTCCCTTGTTTCACAAGCATCAAAAGTTCAACTTAAAAAAAGAAAAAAAACCCAAACAACAAAACTCAAAAGGATAATTCCTGGTGGTTTGCTGGCTTGTTGTATAGACTTTAAAGGTCTAATCCTGATTTTATTCCCAGGCAAGTAATTCAGTGCTCAGCTCAGTGGAGCCCCACCTGATTTATTCTGGCATGAAGCAGCAACAGTCCCTTGTGGCCAAGAAGGCCAATGGTATCTTGGGGTACATCAAGAAGAGTGTGGCCAGCAGGTCTAGGGAGATTCTCCTCCTCCTCTACTCTACCCTAGTGAGACCACATCTGGAGTATTGGGTTCAGTTCTGGGCTCCCCAGTTCAAGAGAGATAAAGAACTACAGGAGAGAATCCATCAGAAGCTATGAAGATAGTGAGGGGGCAGGAGCATCTCTGTGATGAAGAAAGGCTGAGCCCTGGGACTGTTTAGCCTGGAGAAGACTCAGAGGGAATCTTCTCAGTGCTTACTGGAGCAGGCTGTCCGGAGAGACTGTGGAGTCTCCTGTGAAGAGATTCCAAACCCACCTGGACACAGTCCTGGGCACCCTGCTCTGTGTGACCCTGCTTTAGCAGTGGGGTTGGGTGAGATGATCTCCAGAGGTCCTTTTCAGCTCCAACCAGTCTGTGATTCTGTGATACGCATCTGAATTTGGCTGATGGTTTTTAAAAGGCAAAACTCAAACTGTAGCTGGGATATCTGGGGATGTGTTCCCTGCTGCCACCTGTCCCTCAGGGCACACGGCACTCACCTATGTGGTTTGAGGGTTGGGGAACACAAGGTAGGAGAAAACAAGTCAAGGTTTGATTTAAGAGAATTGTCTGTGTGGATTTCTCTCTCCCTCCTTTTCTCCCCAGTAGTTTAAACTATTCAAATGTAATTTTGGACTAAGAGAAGCAACAACGCACATATCTAAAAAACAGTAGAGAAACGTGTGTTTACACACTTGCATAACAAGTCTCATCATTTCTGTGTGCACAGGGTATGACAGGACGAAGGGGACAGATTGGAGTTAAGGTAAGTGGTGACAAGGACAGCACCTGGCCAGGCAGCCACAGCACCCAGAGAAGACACATGCAAGCCTTGCTTCTTCCTCTCTGCCTCCTCTCTCCTCCAAATTTCCCTCCTATTCCTCCTCTGGCTCCTCTCCCTGTATGCTCCTTGCTGGACTTTGTGCAAAACCAGCTGTTGACACACCTGGGGCTGCCTGTCCTCTGCAGCATTCCTTGGTCAGATGTTTTGTCTCTATGTGCTCCTGGAGCAGTGTAATGGGACCAAAGAATAAAGGAGACTGATGCCCATTGATTGCAGGAGGCAAATTACCCCACCAGTTCTGTGCTCACTCACTGCTACAACTGTATTATGAAAAAAAAGCCCCCATTCTTTGTGCAGCTATAAATGCCATGAGATCTCCTTTCCCGTCCCATTGTGTTGACCACATCCCCCTGTGCTAACCTGCATTGTACTGTTTTGCATTTCAAGGGTACCAAGGGCTTGCTCGGTCAACCAGGGCCAGCTGGAGAACAAGGCATGAGAGGGCCACAGGTCAGTGAGCTTACAGCAAAGTAAATGTCTTACCTCATGGTGCTCTTCCATTATTTCACCACAGCCACATCCTCAAAGAGTGTCAGATTTGAGGACTGATGGGATTTGGGTATTTTTGGGTGTGTTGTGGCCTGGTTGTTCTGCCCTGGGACATCAAGCCTGCCATTGCATTCTGACAACCCAAGGTGTGACGTGTTTGAAAACCATCTCTCAGGCACTGCGTTTGCTTTCCCTTGTGATCTTGTGTTGCACTGGTGCATTTCTGCCCTGTGTTGACAGTCTCTTTTCTCCCTGTGCAGGGTCCAGCCGGACAGATTGGCACACCAGGCATAAGAGGAGAACAGGGCATTCCAGGACCCAGGGTAAACCTTTCTGTTGCTTCTCAGCCATTGACCCAACAATACTCAGCAAGAACTGATAAACTCAGAAGAGCTAATAAGATGCGACTGATGTGCATTTCCATTCCCCACCCCTCCAGGACTCCAACTCTGTTTCACTCTCTTATAACACACTCTCAGTTTATGCTAAAGGTTTCTTGATCAAGAGTTGCAGGAGAGAAAGAATTAAAACCACCCACAAAGGGGTCAAGACTTCAGTGTTTGGACTGTTATGGTTTGTGATCTTAAATAAAAAACATCCTGCAGTGATTGGTAGGGCATCCTCCATGATGTGTTGACTTATGAAGCCAGAGCATGACCACCTTATATGCTGGCTCAGACACCCTCATGCATTTATTTCTCCCTCCTGCTGCATACCCCAGCAAGACTCATGGCCATAAAGCCAGATACATCTTGCATTTCCCCATCCGGAGCAGGACTTTGCTCCTCCTGCTTGCACCTTCCCCATGGGGGTTCTCTAGGGGAGTATAAGCTGCTGTGGACATTTACATTGAACTGACCTGGTCCTTCAGCAGCTCCTGACCGTGAATTAGACTTCTGAATTTCCTAAGGTGCTTTGAGAGACATCAGCCCTAGAAGTTAACACATCATTTCTATGGATATCAAATGCCCTAGTTTCTGGCACCCAGTTTTCTCAACACATTTCCAACATTCCTCTTCCTGTTTCCATTCCAGGCTGGTGGTGGACTACCAGGAACTCCAGGAGAGCGAGGCAGGATCGGTCCCTTGGGAAGAAAGGTATGTCTTTATGAGCAGTGGGTGCTAACAGCTAAAACAGCAACGAAAAGCTTCCTATCCAGAGTGAGCTTAAAACCTCTCGATGAACCTCTTGGAGCAAAAATTAGCTCATTTTCACTGGCTTGCACAGTGTGGAGTAGAGCAAGGTCTGTACTCTGGTTATTTAATTAGTCTCCCATTTCATTGAACAGAGAGGCAAAAGTAATTGAATTGCTGAGATTCCCAAGTCATTTTCCAGGGCAGACTCTCAGCAGATGGCCACATAGGAAGATGGTTGTGCTGGATCTCTCCAGACCAACAGTTCATACACACTGGTTCTACTCCACTGTCCAGTTGCACTGAAAAAATCCCCAGAGCCTGGGGGCTTTTATTTTTGCAGCATTTATAAAAACCAAACACCATCCTGTGGTCAAAGATGGTTGCTCTCCTATGTCCTATTGCTCAGGTTTCCTAAAGTCACTAAAGGTCCCATTATAGCACAAGAAATTTGTAGCATTTCTGGCCACATAGGTCCCATCATAATTCTCTGCTGCAAAGACTGATGCATAGTGGTCTGTGCAAAGAAACCAGTGCTGAGGGGTAGGGAGAAAGGCTCAGCTTGGAGTTTCATCCCATGCTTTAACAGATGCTCTTGTTTTCAGGGTGAGCCTGGAAACCCTGGACTCAAAGGGCCAAATGGACAGCAGGGCCCACGAGGAGAGATGGTAAGTGTGGCCATGCACTCACACCCTTAAGAATGCTGGGTAATGGGCCACAGCCATTCACAGCAGAGGGTTTAGCTCCCCTGTGGACTTTGCATCCTTCATGGTACAATATGAGGGAAATCAGCTTTATGTCTTCAGCTGGCATGAGCACAGCTGGTTATGGTATGTCCCTTCGAGAAGGTGACTTATGGATTTGATGATCTTCAAGGTCTTTTCCAATGTGAATGATTCTATGATATTCACCTCAAAAGTGACTTTTAATATCTCAAAGATCAGTCCACAGGACAGATCAGTGTTGCTTGGCCTTGTCCCAGCTCATTGCATCAGGTATGGGTAGATAACCTGAGCTGACCCCATGAGCTAGTCCAAAGTAACTTGTAAAAAAGACATATGGATTGAGTGCTTCTGTGAGGCCTGATTCTCATTATTCTGTTTAATAAGAGCCAACTGAGGTAAAAATGGTTTATACAAAACAAGGGAGGACAAGCTTGGGTCAGCCCAAACTGTAAGTACACCCCTGGTGTTGGCTGACCTCCTAATCTGCTCCCCATTGCTGACTTCCACCTGGGTATTACACATTATATGTGTATACTAGGCAGGTTTTAATTCGGATTTGTAGTTTTGGCACCACCTTTTTCTGTTTCTTTTTTTTTAAATAACTTCATCAATAGAAGGGCTTCCCAAAAACCTGTGCCTTCAGTGGGTTCTTTCTATTGATGCCTCTGGATCTGTGAGGTTTAAGCTATTCACATATGACTGCATGTTAATGACTTTGGCTTCTCAATTTCAGGGTGATGATGGACGAGATGGAATTGGTGGTCCAGGTCCTAAAGGCAGAAAGGTAGGTGTATGCTCAGCATGCCTACCTACCAACCTGAGTTACCAAGGTCAAGGGAATAGCCAGCGTGCCCAGGACAGATGGGCAAGGCAAGAGACTGGGTGAAGTCAGATGTATGCAGGGACAAAAATCAGCCCTATGTGTACTCTGGTGAGAAAATCCAACATGACTCTTCAAACCTTTCCCTTCTGCCTTTGTCTTCCTCCAAGAAGGAAGCATAACTGGTTTGTACCTTTTAGCCAGAGAGCCCCACGAACATCTGTGGGACTTCAAAAACAATGTGTCAGCATCTCTGACTGCTCTACAGATTAAATTAGCCTTAGAGGAGCAACCAGAACTTAAATAGAGTGTGTCTTTGCTTTCTATTAATCATATGAGGAACAAAATTGCAAAATGGATTTGCAGTCTCTCTCCTCTCCATCACTGAATTCCTTCAGTTGTTACACATCAGCCTTACAGAATCAGGTGCCTTTTCCAAAATATATTGAAATAAACCTTTATGTCATTTCAGGGAGAACGTGGCTTCATAGGCTACCCAGGGCACAAGGTACGGTGCAGTCCATGAGCTGTGCATTTCCCAAGCAATGTAGCTGTTACCTATGGTCCTGTGCAGATTCAGAGCTACTGTTTGTGTTTTTTCCTCAACCAGGGTGGACCTGGTGACCGCGGTGGTGCTGGAGGCCCTGGCCCTAAAGGAAACAGAGGCCGCAGAGTAAGTTGGACATGACAATTTTTTCCTTCTACATGAAAGGCCTGAAAGATGTATACATCTTTTCCCCAAGTGTTGACCCATGCTCTTGGGAGTCCTCCTGCAGATGTTCATGGAGAGGACTTCTCTGCTCTCTCTGTCTAGGGAAATGCAGGATATCCTGGGACACCTGGTCAGAAAGGAGAGGTTGGATACCCTGGACCATCTGTAAGTGTTCATTGCATTGCTGGTGGAACCTCTGGTTTCCCCCCAGAGAGACTTCTGATTGCTTCTCTGAGAAATGTGGAGGTCCCTATTGGTGCCAGAATTTGAGAAATATGCCCATCACCATGTCCACCTCAAGTTGGGCAAATTCCTCTTTATTTGTCCTGGCCATGTCTCTACAAATTCCTAACTAGTTGTTCATCAGCGATAAATATTCACCCACCCTCAAACTGCAATGCACCGCAGCACTAAAAAGTCAAGAAACAGGCTCTTATCAAGGACCAGGATTTCCCAATGGCAATACACCACATAAAGCTCCTTCTAGGAAGTTCTCAGCTCCTTACCAGTTATCATCCCACACAGGATACATCCCATTACCAAATCTGATATGGCTTGCTTTGCATGTGAACCTAGAGTATTTTAAGTATCCCTTTTTGGTTTGGCCTCAGCTAAGTTTACTTCTCACATGGGAAAACATTTCCTCCCCTTGCTGGAAATTCAGCTGAAAACAGGCAGGTCTTCCCTTAGCTTCTGTATGACCTGTGGTTAGATAATTATTCCAACTATGAAGTACCCATGTGCTCAATATTTCTTTATATTTTTTAAACAGGGACTTAAAGGCGATAAAGGAGAATCCAGAGATGTAAGTGTAACATTATTTCTCTCTTGTTTAGAAATACTTTTGTTGGCCGTGTTGCATATGGGGTTTTTTTTCCCCTTTCTCCCTCTCTTTCGTTTTATTTTCCAAAGCAATGTGCACTTGTGAGGAACATCAAAGACAAATGTCGTGAGTACACCAGTGCTTTGCTAATTCCCTGGCTCTACCCTTATATGCCCCTCATGTTACATGAATGGCACTGACCAAACTGTTTCCCCCCCATTTTTTCCACAGCTTGCTGCTATGGTAAGTCACCTTCAATCCTTTAAACCCCAGTGTGATTGCATGCCAGAATTGTATATTCATACCACAGAGGTAGTATGAACGATTTATTCCTGCCAAGGACATGGTCCTTGCAACCTGACAACTGTTTAAGGCACTATTTGTTCCCACACACATTTCTGGCAGGTCCCAAGGAGTGCCCTGTGTTTCCAACTGAGCTGGCCTTTGCTATTGACACCTCCTCGGGTGTTGTGAGGGATGTTTTCAACAGGATGAAGCAAACTGTCCTTAGAGTGGTGAACAACTTAACGATCGCTGAAAGCAACTGTCCTCGGGGTGCACGGGTGGCTCTGGTCACCTACAACAATGAGGTCACCACAGAGATCCGCTTTGCTGACTCCAAGAAGAAATCGAGCCTCATCCAGCAGATCCAAAACTTCCAGGCAACCCTGACTACAAAGCCACGCAGCCTGGAGACTGCCATGTCCTTTGTGGCCAGGAATACCTTCAAGCGTGCCCGAAGTGGCTTCCTTATGAGGAAGGTGGCTGTCTTTTTCAGCAACGGGGAGACAAGAGCCTCCCAGCAGCTCAGTGATGCTGTGCTGAAACTCTATGATGCTGGAGTCATGCCTGTGTTCCTCACCATCAGACAGGACCTGGTTCTCAGCAGAGCTCTGGAGGTTGGGGTCATTCACTCATCCTTTCATTTTCTGCTCACAGCTTCAGTCTGGTTTGCTGGGAAGATTGATGGCATTTGCTTCTACAGGCAGGGATTGGCTTTAACTGGCCTTTTAAGTGTTTAGCACCGAGAAACCGTTGCTGGCCAAACCCATTCAGTGTGTCTATTAGGAAAGGAATCCAAAACGTAACACATAGTGAGTCATTTGTTTCACAGATCATGGCTCCAGGGTGCCAGGTGTGGTATGAAATAGAAGACAGTCCCACAGTGAGAAACGTCTGACAGAGAGGCAAATGGAGGGAAGGGGGAAGTATGGTGTTTTTTGCAGAGTGAGAGTGGATGTACAGAGATTTAAAGCAACAAAAGATGCCCCTGATGAGCATGTTGAGCACTGGTTCAAGTGCTTGATCCATTTCTTGGAGTTTAGGTCTCTGAACTAGACCCACTAACTGACATTGGGGGGCATTAGGCTACTCCAAATGGGATCTATCAAAAGCAGCATGCTGAGTAGAATCATAGAATCATTTTGGCTGGAAGAGAACTTTAAGATCATTGAGTCCAATCATTAACCCAGCACTGCCAGTTCAACACTAAATCATGTCCCTTAGCACTTCATCTATATGTCTTTTAAATTCCAGGGAAAGGGACTCCACCACTGCCCTGCGCAGCCTGTTCCAGGGCTTAACAACCCTTTTAGTGAAGAAGTTTTTCCTAATGTCCAAACTAAACCTTCACTGGCACAACTTGAGGCCGTTTCCTCTTGTCCTATTACTCATTACCTGGGAGAAGAAGCCAACCCCACCCATCTCCAACCTCCCTTTGGGGAGTTGGTGAGAGCAAGAAGGTCTCCCTTAAGCCTCCTTTTCAGCAGGTGGAACAACTCCAGAATCTCTTAGAGTTATGGGTTGCCTTCTGAGCTGAAAATAAAAGAAGGCAGCATTACTAACACCATGTTCTTCTGTTTGCATCTAACCAGATCAACAACACAGCGGTCGGACATGCAATAGTTCTTCCAACCAGCAGCAGTCAGCTGAATGATACTATCCAGAGGCTCTTGATTTGTCACATTTGCCTGGGTAAAGCATCCAATTTCTTCTCTATACAGTGCCAAATCCTTCTGGTCATGCAGCAGTTGGTTGTCAGTGGTGCAGAAGGGAAGCCCAGTTGGGAGTCAGCCCTTTTGCTGCTGAAGATGAGGGATTCATATTCTTAGGCTGAGCAGAAAACATTGGCACTGTGAATGAGGCTTGACTGGGCATTCTTCACTGTGTAAAGAGAAGCTCCTTTTTTGGCTGGTTCCCACTTTTACAGCCCAAATACTGATAGCCAAATGCTCTGAAGTATGGCCTTCTGCCATTTATGACAGAGCACTTCAGGGATCTCTTTGGACAAAGGAGAACATAAAAATATTAAATGCATAACTAAATGTGTTTTGGGATGAATGACTTTGGTATCGAGTAATGGACCAGTGAATGTCTGTGGGAAATAAGACACAAGAGATTTTTACAAGGGTGAGGGTGGGTCATCTTTGGTTCCCCCAGGTGAAACCTACTGTATTTCTTCCCTAGATGTGTGTGACCCTGATCCTTTCTGTGGTTTTGGTGCTCAGAGACCTGTATTTAGAGACAGAAGGGCAGCTCCAACAGATGTAGACACAGACATAGCCTTCATCATGGATAGCTCAGAATCCACCACTCCTTTACAATTCAACGAGATGAAGAAGTACATTTCCCACCTCATAAGTAACCTGGAAATCAGCTCTGAGCCCAAAACATCTCAGCACCATGCAAGAGTGGCAGTTCTCCAGCAAGCTCCTTATGAATACAAAACCAACTCAAGCTTCCCACCAGTAAAAACTGAGTTTTCACTAACTGATTATGGATCCAAAGAGAAGATCATTAACTACCTTCACAACCAAATGACCCAGCTTCATGGCACGAGGGCTATAGGAAGTGCAATTGAACACACAATGGCTCATATTTTTGAAAATGCACCAAACCCTCGGGATCTAAAAGTCATAGTTCTGATGATGACCGGAAAGGTGAATAAACAAGAACTTGAGTACCTGCAGGAGGTTGTTATCAATGCAAAATGCAAAGGGTACTTCTTTGTTGTATTGGGAATTGGCAGGAAGGTGAATGCCAAGGATATCTATAGCCTAGCTAGCGAGCCAAATGATGTGTTCTTCAAATTAGTTGATAAACCAGGAGAGCTTCACGAAGAGCCCTTACTACGTTTTGGGAGACTGCTGCCATCTTTTATCAGAAGTAAGTATAATATCCTGCAGCCAAAGAGTTACAGAAGGTGCAACATGTGACTTCAGAGGGGTTAATCTGCCAGGTTTGGTCTACCTTCTTGTTGGGTGGGTGAGTTTTAGCCTGACCATCTCTTTGGGCAATGGAGCCCACTGAAATCAGTCTCTTTTTATATATCCTGTAGCATTTGGCCTCTTTGTTGGTGCTAAGAGGTCTACCTAGCTGAATATGTCTGGGGTTTGTTCACTTTGGTCTCCCCAGCCCATCCCACGCAGTCTGTTGGTCCACCAAGTCAATACTGAACAATTGTCTGGTTTAACTTGGTCTCCATGGCTCACCTGTGGGATCTGACCTAATCATAGAATTATAGACTGTTTTGGGTTGGATGGGACCTTTAAAGGCCATCTAGTCCAACAACTCTGCAGGGAGCAGGGACATCTGCAACTAGAGCAGGTTGCTCAGAGCCCCATCCAACCTCACCTGGAATGTTTTCAGGGATGGGGCATCGACCACCTCTCTGGTCAACCTGGGCCAGTGTCTCACCACCCTTAATGTAAAAATTTTCTTCCTTAGATCTAGTCTAATCCTGCTTGGCTTGCTCGTCACATCTGCAATTTGTCCCATAGGGTCTGGTCCTGCTAGGGCTCTTGGCCCTCTGCAGCATCCTGGTAGCACCCTGCCTTGAGCTCCCTTAACACCCTGAAAATCTTTCTTCCCAACTTCAGCATAAACAATATGTCTAGCAGGCATTTGGTCATCTCAGGCTGAGATCTGGAGTTGCTCTACACAGGTCTAAGGACTAGATGAACAGGATTCTTAGCTCAGGGATAATAATGGTGCCATGCTCAGGATGTGCAGACCGTGTCTTGAAAATCTGCATCTCACATGAGCTGGAGACCCCAGCATGGATCTCCAGCTAGAGCCAGATGCCAGAGATCCTAACTAGACCTGGCCAGCAAGGACAAGAAAAAGGCCTTTTCTAGGAAAGATAGTTTTATTCATAAAGTCCTGAAAACCAGTCTGACTGGGCTATCAAACCACTGATTCAGGAATGTCTCACACTAAATAGGAAGCAAACACGAACATATCTTTCCTGGAAAGAAATGTTTAGGTTTTCTCAGTTTACTTTTCTCATTTATTGCTTACAAGGGTCCTGGAAACTTGAAAACTCTTGAAAAATATATTAACTGTGTGGTTGGAAGTGTCTGTTTACATGTGACAGACTAAGACATACAATGCTCTGGTATTTTGTAGTTACTGCCCTCATGTTTGTAAACTGCAATAACAAATCTTCCAGCCCAGGTTGCTGCAGTAATCAAAATGAACAAGAGATATTCCATAGCTTTTATCAGATAAAGAAGAAAAGTAGAGGGTTTTTCATTCAACTCAAGAAGAAATACATGCAATGTGTTGTTGGTAGGTGACGACCACTCTCAACACCAGGGTTTAACACCAGGTCCTTTCTGTCTCTAGGTGACATCGCTTTCCACCACTCTCCAGAGATAAGGAAACAGTGTGAGCGGTTCCAGAGTGATCAGCAAGCCAAGAGCCAGAGCACTGGGCATGCCGGGCACAAAGCAGTGTGAGTGGTGGTTTTTCTGCAAAAGAATGAGGTTTGCCAACAGCCTGCCTGGGGGAGAAGCTTTCACTTCCCTGTCCTTGTTTGGGAAAAAAAAGAAGCAACTTCAAAGCTAACAATCAGGATTAACAGCATTTTACTTGTTCCTTTAGTGCTGTGTCAAAAAAACAACCGATGTATCTACTAGAGGAGGGTAGACAAGTACAGATATAATTTTCAATTTGGATTAAATTTCCTATTTATATAGATAAGGGGTATGAAGGAGGTATGCTGCTGTCATCATGCAGGTCAGGAGTTTCAGGTATTGCTACTGATTTGGGGGTTTCCACTCAATGAACTATTTTCAGAGTCTGGGCTGCCTGGCATTATTTTATATTCATGATCTATCATAGAATATATATCCTAGCATTTTCTGAACAGCAATGAAAGTGTGTGTCACCAAGCCCTGCTCATAGCTGGCACAGACCTGTCCTGGCTTTAGAAGGTTGGGCCACTTGAAATTGGGCATGATACAGATCTGTCTACTGAATTCACTCTTCTGTCTGTGAAGTTGGTATACAGACATATTTGTGCCCCAAGTGACTTTTCACTGCTTGGCTGTGGGTGTATCTAAAGCTGACAAAGACTATTGACCTTGGGGACACTCTTGCCGAGTTTTTATGTCAGGTCCTCTCCAATTCCAATATTCTGCTTATATAGAGAGGGAAAAAAGACCGTATCAGCTGCTTTTGCTTTGACAGGTACGTGGCACCCAATGCAACCATAAGCCAGACCCTCAGTACCAGCACCATCATCAGTGCAAGCATCAAGCCTGTGGTGAGCACCAACACCCACACCAGAACCACCACTGCCAGTACCAAACCTGTTGAGAGCACCGATGCCCGCACCACAAACACCGCTGCCAGCACCACAGCCCAGACCAGAGCCACTGAACAGACCACAGCCAGCACTGTGTTCCAGGTGAACACCACCACGCAGAGCACAGCAAGCACTGCTGCCCACGCCAAAGCCACCGGCCGTGGCACCGGGAGCGCCACAGCCACCGCAGCAGGTGGCAGAAGGAGACAAGGCGGTACGTGAAAAGTTCTTCTTGCTTGGCTGTCCCACAGTGGGCTGTGGCTTTTCTTCCTCCCCAGTAGGGTTATTCCAACAGGAAATGTCACCAAGAGGCCAAATTTACATGCAAAATTGGAATTTTGGGGTTAAGGGTTTGTCAATTTGTGTTGAGAATTTTTTCACAAAACTGTATGGGAAGGGACAGGCTGCCTCTAGGCAAAACACAAGCAGGACATCTAAACACAGCACAACCCATCATCTGCTGCCTAGCTCAGTAGTACATCAACAGGACCCTTCTCTTTCTGTCATGGCCCATCTGCTTTCTACATTTTCCTTGTGGCATTACCTCTTGTCTAAGTTTTGCTATTTCGTAGAATCATAGAATTGTTTTGGTTGGAAGAAAGCTTTAAGATCATCAAGTCTGACCATTAACCAAGCACTGCTTGGTCACCACTAACTGGTCGCCTCAGCAACACATCTCCATGGCTCTGAAACCCCTCCAGGGATGGGGACTCCACCATTGCCCTGGGCAGCCTGGGACAGGCCTTGACAGTTCTTTAAAGGAAGAAATTTTTTCACCATGTCCAATCCAAACCTTCCCTGGTGCAACTTGAGGCCATTTCCTCTTGGTCTTATCACTTGTTACTGGGAAGAAGAGACTGACCTCACCTGACTCCATCCTCCTTTCAGGGAGTTGTTGAGAGTAAGGTCTCCTCCGAGCCTCCTTTTCTCCAGGCTGAACAAGCCCAGTTCCCTCAGATGCTCGTCATAAGACTTGTGTGCTAGACCCTTCACCAGCTTCATTGCTCTTCTCTGGACATGATCCAGCCCCTCAATGTCTTTCTAGGAGTGAAGGGAACAAAACCAAAATCAGGATTCAAGGTGTGGCCTCCCCAGTGCTGAGTATAAAGGGACAATCCCTGCCCTAGTTCTGCTGGCCACACTAGTGCAGATCCAAGCCAGGATGCTGGTGGCCTTAATTTATGGTGATTCATACAATCCTATCATTTGAATTCTGTATCAGCAAATATAAATAGCTAGTTCAGTTAGTTCATCCCTGAATCAGTGTGGAAACCTATTTGGGAATGCCAAAGCTCTTTCATGTGAGCATAGATCAAAAGGAGTTTTCCCATGTGTTTTCACAGGGGGTGCAGGCAGCTCTGAGCTAGCTGAACAAGTAATGAAGAACATATGTTGAAGTACAGGGATGCTTAACCAGTCAATGAATATGAGTCCCTGTCTAAATGATAAATAAAAGCAACCAGCTTTCATCAGATTGTGGGGAACAAACATTTGTGGGTGTTCCTCACTCCACTGCTGCTTCCAAGCAGCATCTATAAAGGTCTCATCCAATACTCTGCTATATCAGGTAAACCTTCCCCCAAAAGCCTATTTGACACATCTAAGATTACATTTGATCTCAAACAGGCTTTGCTTGAATATCTTCATCAATTCAGTGACCCTGTTGCACCCTGGATGTGTTTATGGTTGTGCTGGGAATCACATTTCAGGCTGTGTAAATCTTGTAAAAAAAAAAAAAAAAAAAAGAATTGCTAGATTGCAGCAGATTGTGTAAAAAAAAAAAAAAAAAATAAAGCCCTTGGTAAATCTAGGCTATGATAAGGAAGCCTCCCTGCAGCATGCTGGGTTGGGCACCTGAGACAGCAAAGTCACAGCCTGGTTTGCACGTGCCATAACTGGCTGCAGACAGATTTATTTGTGGTAGGCTGGGAGGGAGATCCTGCAGCACTGAGGCTGCACTTTTTCCTTGAGGCCTTGGCTCTTCAAGTCCTTGCTTAGCATTTCTTCTGACTTTGCATTGCAGCAAAGACCCACGACATCCAGATCACCGATGTCACCGAGAGCAGTGCCAGGCTGAGCTGGGCCAGCCCTGAGTTGCACAATGCCTATGCTTTTGATATCACCGTCACCTTAGCACATGACCACTCTCTTGTGCAGAAGCAAAACCTGACCAGCACTGAGCACGTCCTCCAAGGACTTAGAAGCGGCCAGAAATACATTGTCGTTATTACCGGCTACCAGAAATCCCAACCCAAAGTAACCTACGCAGGGACATTCAGCACAAGTAAGTAACTCCTGAGGAATACAACAAAACATTTATTTTTTTCATGAAAGGGACACAAAAAATTATAACAAAAACAACATGTAAAGGATGGGGAATCAATTGGTACCAACAATCCCAGCCCTGGAAATGCTCAGTTGTGTCACTGCACATCTGACACCCTCCAGACCGGCATCAGGACCCAGTTATGAAATGCTGCAAATGTGTTTCTTTGGCAAATGCGAGCTGACACTTGCTGGTGTTAAATCAACCCAGACTGCGGGAGAATTAAAGCCAGTCCCAGAGCAAGGATTTGTCTTGTTGTGCATACAAGAGGCTTTGATGGGTCTTGGTGAGGTCCAGCCAGCATTCCTGTAATTAATAATAAGAGTTAAACTGGGTTAACACAAGTAAATTCGGTCCAGCCTGACTGCAAAACAAAGAAGAAAAGCTTTTTCTCCTATTACCATTTCCATAGCCAACTATCTGCTTCGTATACTTTATTATTCCCTGCAAAGAATCCACACAGAAGCAATTAAATGGAGGGTTTAGGCCTTTGGGGATCCAATCTCCATGTGCACAGATGCCATAGAAACCTCACCAAACCCTCTGGCATTGCCAAGAGTTGCTATGTAAGACACAGCCAATTTTTTTTTTAAATATAGTTTGGCATAGAGGTGACTTGGCTTGGTGGTGTGGAGAAGTTCATGTTGGTCCTGCCAGTGCTGCATCTGGCTTCTTCTGGCACTTCAGAGTCCATTTCTGTGCCCATGGAGAGCCTTTCCTTTGGCTTCAGTGGTTTGGATCAGGTCTGGAGTCTCTTACCTTCGCGAGCAATAAATGTGCCCACAAAAATGTTGAAAAAATACATCAATGTGTAGAAGGAACATTTGCATGTGCTGAGTTGGAGCTCTTGATGCCCAGAGAAGCTGCATTTCCCATGGAGTAAACCTCAAATGAGAACAAATTGG
This sequence comes from Megaceryle torquata, assembly GCA_024611175.1. Taxonomy (NCBI): domain Eukaryota; kingdom Metazoa; phylum Chordata; class Aves; order Coraciiformes; family Cerylidae; genus Megaceryle; species Megaceryle torquata. Next base: position 57,123 of record JANIJG010005713.1, read on the forward strand.
GCAATGGTGACACTGCATTTGCTCAAAAGCTGTGACCTGGACATTGGGTAGGACTGTCCTTCTTACCCACACTCACACCATCCAAAAGAGAAAAGTAATTCAATTCTTCCTGTGGCTGCAGCCCCCTCCTGCCATCCAGCCCCATGGAAAATGAGCCACGGGTTGATCTGGGAAGGGGCATGATGCAATAGGGTGCAGTCATGCAGAGCGTGATGCAATATGAACCATGTTCTCATTCCCATCCCAAGGAATTACTTCACCCAGTGACAATCCTCAGCAACATAGTTCTAGAGGGATGTGAGACCATGATGAGAGGAGTGTGGTGAAGGACAGGCAGGCAGTGCATGGACAGTCCTTAAGGGCTGCAGGGGAACAAGAGAAGATCCCCTTTTTACAAGGAGCCACATGTAAAAGATGAGGGGTAATGGGTAAAAGTTATTCCTGAGGACATTCCAATTGGACACAACAGGAAAATTTTTCACCACAAGGACAACCAGCCATTGGAATAATCTCCCCATGGAAGTGGTGGAGCCTTCAACACTGGACACTTTAAAACATGCAGCTGGACAGGGTGCAGGGCTAGCGTGTCTAGACCAGGCTTTTGCAAGAAAGGTTGGACGAGGTGATCCTTGATGTTCCTTCCAACCTGGTATTCTATGATTCTATGTTCCACCATGGACTATTTTCTCCCCTGGAGGATGTCTTTTTTTATTTT
>JANIJG010005714.1:0-17221 GCA_024611175.1 Megaceryle torquata
AAGAATATGATTGAGATAAATGTTATTTTAAATTACCAAAGATTCACAAGAAGCTTTTTTGTTCCCTGTGCAACAGCAGGGCAACTGTTGTATATATGTGTAGATCGGCATTGGAATCAAATTCAACTCCTGCAGTACAAATGATCTCAAGGTTTTGGCTAACCAGGTTAACCAGGCTTTGATTTTGCTTTATCTTACCATTACGAAAAAAAAAATCTTGGATTTATATGTGAATTTCAGACAGAACTTAGTTGAAGTTTTCTGTGAAGTAGATTCATGGGAACACCTGTAAATTAGGTCCTGTAGAGGGACTAGTTTGCAGTTCATGTCGTACTCTGTCAGGCTCATACAAATCAAGATGATGATGTTGTCCTTCTGGCTCTTTGTTTAAATAGATTTACACTCCAGTATAAACTTAGGATTCTTTGCCACGAGCTTTCTTTCATCAAGGTTATTCTTTATCTCAGTTACGAAGTGCTTAGGGCTACCACTCTGTTTCATTTTGTCACTTTTTACTTACTCCTTTTGAAGAGGCTTCTTATGATGCCTGGAACTCTTCTGTCCTTAGATTTCATGTGCAAATTTATCAGAATTACTATTCATTTGCTTTCCAGATGCAGAGTTAACAGTGTCCTGAGGGTTGTGACTCAGATAAAGCAGGATTATTGCCTTCCCTTCATTGCATATTAAACTGGGGGAAAAGAAAAAAAGAAAAGCAGCTGTTTCTGTGAAGGTTTGGTGAAAACACACATATCTAGACAACGAAAGCCAAGGGAGAGGTTTTCTTTGCATCCATTTTCTTCTCTTTTTTTCTTAATCTCAGCGAATGGAGAGTGGGTCCATAAGGACTCTGAACCCGGCAGTACATAGGCATTGTATCTGTACTGTTGGATACAGCCAGCTGCAGTTCATTCTTGTGACTGAGCTTTGGGCTGTCTGCTATGGACAGGTCTGTAGTATGCTTAGTCTGGCCTATGCTCAAGCCATTCAGATAAAGCAATAAAGATTTGGATTTGCTAAAGCAGGGACCTTTTTTACTCCAGAGAGTGTTAAATTTAGGCTGGTAATGCCTCTTAAGAGCTTATGATGTGATATGTCTGAGCTTGAGATATTTGTCAAACTGACGTGCATTTACCCTCCAGATCTGATCCTCACCTTAGTCATGCTGGTGCAAAGACAGCACCAAAAGCTTTTTGAGAGCTTGCACCAGAAAGTGTGCTGTGACAAGCAATGCTTTCACTTGGCAAGTGTTTGCTTGGTGTTTCGTCTGAATTGTGCAACTCAGGTTTTTAAAAAAGGGAAAAGCGAGTTCTTCATGTAGCACAAGCCTCATGAAGCTTCAGTGCTGCTGAAAGTCTACAAGGGAAAACTGTGGGAGGCAACAACAGAAAGATAAGGATTGTTGGCTAGATGATCAATACTGTCATTTCACTGGTTAACAGAGAAGCATCAAGGTGATTGTATTAATACACTACTGATCCCTGCAGTACCCTGTGTACAGTAGGCGTTGCACAGCATAGCTGTACATAATTTCATGTCTAAATTCATAAATGTGTTGTCATATTTTCTTTGAACAGCTACAGAAGTTTTGTTTCTGAAGATGCAGGCCCAAACACACTGATAACTACAGTCAATGCCGTTGATCCTGATGGGGATGGTGTGACGTACAATATTCTCTCTGGGAATCAAAAAGGAAACTTTGTTATCGACACTAAGAAAGGTAATAATATGGTAATTAGGTAATAATAACAATATGGTAATAAAGGTAATAATAATTCTGATGTGATGCAGCTTGAACTTTGGGCAGCAATTACAAAAAATTGATGGCACGTGCTATTTTATAAGGTAATAGTAACCTAAAGAAAAAAAGTGCAGGGAAAAGATGAAGTTGTTCTAGACTCTGCTGTAATGTTGAAAAAATAGTATCGCTTTCCTAAAAGCTTTGTATAATTGACCTATCTTACTTGTTCATTGTTCACTTGAAGTCAGTATCTTAATAGAGAGCAGTATTGTAGGTATCAGGTAACTTAATAGGCAGTAGCTTAATAAAGAATGCTGTTATTGACAACAGTGTGGCATTCCAAATGTCAAGCAAGTATTTGAATAACATGTCATCCAGGAAAGGTGTTTGAAAGTTGCAGCAGGAAAGGGCTACTCTGCAGGGTAAGTGGGAGTCAAGGGTGAGAGCACGGTGGGCAGGGACAGGGACCTGAGATCCACAGTCACCACCCTCAGCAAGAATGTCTCAAGATACAAACGTGGTTCATCCAGCAGTGGTCACTAGAGAGCTGAGGCAGCGTCGGGGTCAGCAGGATTCTCAGCCAGGTACTGCACACCCCTAGGGGAGCTCAGGAAAGGACCTGAGCTTAAGTGCAGCTCCCAAGACCTGGGGCAGAGGCCAAGGATGAGGCTCGTGACAACCAAGTGTCTGATCTAAGGTCAGCCTGGTGTCAGAGCTGGCCTCGAACATGGGCAGCCAAACTCGGAGCAGGAGGAAGAGCTGGTCATCCACCTGCTGCTGTGAGCCAAAGATGCTGTTAATAAATAGCCATGTGAGGAGGAAAAACAGTAGGGTGACAGTTCTGACTGGAGTAGTTTTCTTTGTGCAACATTTTCAATAACTCGGTTTTAACTGGTTAAAAGTGGACATTTGGGTGTTCAGATGAGGCTTTTTTCCCCATGTGAGCAAACACTTCTTAGCCAAGTTTGCTTGTGTGGAGCTGGCACAAAATTATGTGTTTGTAGGCAGAATGAGATTACCACTGTTTTATTTCAGTGAAGGTGAAAATATATAAAGTAGGTACTAAGTAAGTATATTTTTCATTTAAAGACAATGAACAATGTTACTTAGCCAAGAATACTAATGAATGAGAAAAAAAGTGTGGAGAATGCTTTGCAGTTTAAGTAATATGTTCTGAAATACCAGTTTGTACATATTTTTAAATGACTTTCAGCATGATTTTTAAAGCCTCAAGAAAAAAAAAATCCACATCATTGGTGCCCCCATTTAATAAATAAATAAATAAGCAAACAAGCAAGCAAATAAAAATGCACAACCCCCCAGCATCTGAACAGGCTGGCATATTCTTTTAATAGGATTTATTTGCTGGTGATGGCTTGAAAAAACAAAAGAGGATGTTTTGAGACAGAAACAAGCAACCAAATTGAAATCCCATTGAAGGATTTAAGTAACTTCATTAACTTCAGTGAAACTACTTTATATTTAACCTGTATTGAAATGCAATCAAACTCTGAATTTACATTTTTTCAAAGCACAAGTGATGAATGTATAAGAAGGAGTAAGCTGGCCTAAGTTATTCCTTCTCTTTATTTCACAGAGTTCACTTAGCATGAAATTTTAATGTCAATGCAAATCATGTTTTTGCAATATTAATGTTAGATTCTGAAATGTTCCCAAAAATATGGTCTGCAGGTAACTTTCAAGTCTTGAAGCGTGATCCTGAATTGACTGAGAGCTCCTTTTATCCTTTCTGATTTCAAAATAGAGTTGTAGCTTCCAGGAGTTAAATTTCTAAAGATGCTTTGGCACCTGAGGAGGACCAGTGGTTTTCAAAGTGTCTGATTGCCCCAGGGGTAGTATACCTGATGCTTCTGAAAATCTTAATTGTAAAGAATCTCTTGGGATTAGCTCCATAGTTTTAATATAGATAATCACATGTATGTACTTCTGTACATTTTTTACCAATTAATTTTAGAAAAATTAGCATTTTTTTTCCATACACATTTGGGTTTTTGTTGCTTAATAAACAGTAAAGTTTTATACAGTGTCTTGCAGCAGTTTCTTTTCAGAAGATGTCAGTGGAATAGTTGGTACCCCCTTTGCTGCAGAAATGCCACAGTAAAGTGGATATGTGTCAGAAATAAGTAAAACAATACATTTGAAAGCAAATTGAGTGACACCGATGCTGTGACAATGCTCTGTTGTAATGACAAACGCTGTTCTGCCTGATGAATAACAGAGGTGATTGATGGATGACAGAGCAAAAGAATGACAGCTTCTTACTGTCTCACATAGTTGTATCCTCTTTAGCTTTTCTAGCAAAACCCAGAAGCCTGCTGCAGTGTTTGGGTTTTTTGTTTGTTTTGATTTTTCTGCAGCAGGCAGGGGAAGGCTGCTATGTGCAGTTCAGCGGAGTTGTAGCTGTTGGCTAATTTAACTCTGTAGCTGTACTTGCAGGCAAACAAACCCGTTGTGCTCTCTTCATTTTGTTTTAATACCAGACTGCAGGAAAAATACTACAGTTAAACTGTAGCAGCCTTGTGGTTTATTCGTGAATAGGTAAACCAGGATGGTTTGTCATCATGCTTGCTAGTGACAATAACAGAAATTGGTTAATATAGTAAAAATATAAACCCCCCAAACCTATTGTTTTTACAGGGCTAGTTAGACTTCGTTCAAGTCCGTTCCCTAAGCTGCAAGGGACAGAATATGTACTTAATATCACAGCTACTGATGATAACACCTCTGGAGGGCCCCATTCTCTTACAAGTACTGCCCAGGTTGTTGTGAAAATTGATGATGTCAACAATAACAAACCTGTCTTTCAGAAGGTAAATATGTAAGGCCGAGTCATTTGTATTAGGCTGTGTGGTAAATGTTTTAAGACTGTGTTGTCACTGCAAGTGATGCAGCAGATGAGATGTTCAAGAAGTGATCCACTTACCTCTCTCTTTGAGATGCCCTCTCCATCTCTTCTGTCCTGCTCCTACAGGGACCTACAAGGTTTGTTCTACTCTTGCAGCAGAACAGCTCCTGTGAGCACTGTCTTCTCCCTGCACCACATCTTATCTCTGGCATTTTAGATGAAGTTGAGTGAATAACTTTTGGAGGTTCAGTGTAATGTATATGAGGAGGAATAGGAATAGCTGTCTGTGCCTGTGGACTTGGTGCAAAATATTCCAAAATACCTCTCTAAATTACCTAGGATTCTTTTGATGATTTGGAACTGGTGAAAGAAAGAAAAATTAAAATGTTTGAATGTGTAAAGTACTGTAAAAAGCAAATGATTGAATATGTTTTCAGAATGTTAATTCATATTCAAGATCTGTTGTCTAAAAATGTCAGGTTTGATGCCGGTGGCTAAAATGTTGATGGGCAATGTTGCATATTTTGAGAATCATGTCAGCCTTGGAAATTCTCTGTCCTAGATAAAGTTACTTTGTGTAAAAATCCCTTTTGACCAAAGGAATTCTGTGGTTTGGGCGATCGTGTGCCTTGTTTTGATGAGATTTTTGCTAATAGAGAAAAATATTTGCATTTGGAAGTATATGCAGCTGTAGCCTTTTCTTCGGGTACTTTCCTTAATTGGAGATGCTCAGTGGCCTCATCTCCTGTGTTGTTCGTATGACTGCAAAATGGCAAGTGAAGTCTGTAAATTAATCACAGTGCAGATAAAACATCAACATCAGTGCCTATTAATGGAAGGGTAGCTAAATCTTTTTTCTCCCCTCGCCCAGTGTATCTTTAAATCATGGCAAATCCTTGATTTTTCTGGTTTTTTCCCCCTCTGCTCTCTTAGTGTCAAGATTATCAGGAACATGCCTCTGTATTGGAAAACCAGCCTTCGGGGACAGTTGTACTGCAGGTTGAAGCTACTGATGCTGATGAAGGAGTCAATGGTAGAGTGACATATGGCTTGATGCACAGAGGTGGTGTCCTACCAGCATTTAGTATTCATCCTGACACAGGTAAAGCAAATATCAGAACTGACACTGGCATATAAAAATAAATAAAATCAGATTTCATACTTTTTCTTTTCTTTTCTTTTTTTTTTTTTTTTGGATAGCAGACAGAATATATAGACTCTATTAACTGCGTGAACAAATAATCTCCTTTCAGTTTCATGCGTGTCCAGTACTGAGCTAGAATTGATGATTTCCCTGAACTGTGGAATTTCTGCGTGAAATAACTTTGGTTTGTCACTGGGTTTAAAAACCCCGCCACGTTAAGTGCACGTTATCTAACAACATTGCTAATGGCATAGAAATGATTTAGCTGAATGACAGTAGTTTTACAAACAGCACAGAGACTTGGAAGGCCAAAGCTAAATTCAGGCTAAAAAGTCTTGCAAGGCCAGAACTAAATTCAGGCTGGACTTTTGGAGGATAAGAGACATGAAACATGCCTTTACCAAAAGAAATACATTTATAAATGCATTTTCTTCAAGTTAGTTTGCCATTTACCTCTATTTCTCTAAATTAAGTCCAGTTGTGTGTAGGTATATATGAAGTTTCTATCTGCCTGAGCAGTGCAGTTTAAGCTGTTGAAATTGTTAAATCTCGTGACTGAATCCTTGAACCTAAAGCTCACATTATAGATGTATTTAATGTATTGCATTGTATCTCCATGTAGTGACAGACAAATAAATATCCACATGTCAAATGCATAGTATTTTAACTCTCTGGTATTTCATTTGTTTTCAGGAGTTCTGACAACGGTTCAGGTATTCGATCGAGAAAAACAGAGGGAATATCCCATCACCGTGACAGCAACAGATCAGGCAGCAGAACCACTCACTGGAATATGTCCGATAAATATTGTCATCCTGGACCAAAATGACAATGATCCCAGATTTGAAAACACCCGCTATGAATGTAATTGAGCCATTGGATAGAGTTTCAGTGCCCTGAGTGTGAGCTTACCCGATGTCTTAAGATTTTGGGGGTTTGTCTTTCCTGGCAGTAGATCCTGTGACCAACTAGGTGACTGCAGCCAGAGATGCATCAGCTTAATTAATTGCAGGATTGTTATTCTGTGTAACGTGCAATGTACAGTCTGGATTTGTAGGTGTTCTCAAGAGTTGTTATGGGAAAATGCCTCGAAAAAATAACAATGTCAGTACCTTCCCTTACTTGAGTGTACTGAGTGTCTGTGGTACTACACAGAGAAGTGAAAGTTGTAGTAAGAATGGGAGCATGCAGCACTGAGCACAAACCGTATCCTTTCTTTTCTGATTAATAGATTTTTGTCCTGATCTTTGATTACACGCTCTTCCTTCTCCCATTTGAATTTCATAATTCTTTATTGTTGTTTTACCTGTCCATCTTATTTCTTAAAAAAACCTCTTCCTGTTTATGGCTAAACACCCAGAGGCAAAAATAAATATGTTAAAAAAAATATAAAAAATTGATAATTCTCAGTTATACTCTGCAAACTGTAGAAAGTAGTTTCTGACCCTGCAGTCATTTTATTTTCTTTCTATGCAGCAAGCTAAAATTCCATTTATGTATTTTTTATACAAAGCAATTAGTAAAAACTCAAGGAAAAAAAAAAAAAGTATCTTAGGAGAAATAACAATTCCAGTTTATGAATGTGATAGTGTGGAGTTTAACCATGATCCATAGCTCTGAACTGTATGCAGCTCTTTCAGTTTGATTTTTTGATGGCCTTTGTTCCAGAGAAGGTAAATTTATAGCTTCAATACATTGTTACTTTAGTATTTCTTAATTTCTTAGTAAAATGTTCTTTACTTGATGTACTTCAACGTTGTACTTTAGTGAATTAATGATCAGTTTGAAATACCTTTTCTTACATTAGATTTCATAAGGGAGGACACAAGAGTTGGGACCAGTTTTCTTCGTGTTGCAGCCCGTGATGATGACTACAGTTCAAATGCTGCCATTACATACTCGATAGAAGATGAAGAACCTAATTATTTCCAAATTAATCCTATGACAGGCTGGGTGTTTGTGAACCATCCCATCTCCCAGGTAGAGTGCTTGCTTGCTTTCTTCAGATGGCTATCTCAACACATTGCAGGAGTGACTGAGGTCACGAGTCTGTGACATTAAAGGATTAAATTAAATTAAATTAAACATGAGTCTAAGGCTTTTAGCTGATGAATTAATTGACTGTGAATTGCAGATAAACAAGCCCTGCTTTTTGCTGGAAAGTAGCAGCTGACAGCTGCTAGGAACAGCAATGGTCCCTCATGGCCAGAAAGGCCAATGGTCTCCTGGGGGGCATCAAGAAGAGTGTGGCCATCAGAGAGAGGGAGGTTCTCCTGCCCTTCTCCTGTGCACTGGTGAGACCACAGCCAGAGTGTTGTGTCCAGTTCTGGGCTTCCCAGTTCAAGAGGGACAGGGAAATAATGGAGAGAGTCCAATGGAGGCTACAAAGATGCTGAAGGGACTGGAACATCTCTCTGCTGAGGAAAAGCTGAGAGCCCTGGGGCTGCTTAGCCTGGAGAAGAGAAGCCTGAGAGGGGATCTTATCAATGCTTACAAATATCTGCAGGGTGGGGGTCAAGCAGAAGGGGCCAGGCTCTTGTCAGGGGTGCCTTGTAACAGGACAAGAGGTGATGGTTGCAAAGGGAAACACAGGAAGTTCACGAGGAAAAACTTCTTCACTGTGAGGGTGACAGAGTATGGAACACGCTGCCCAGAGAGGCTGTGGAGTCTCCTTCTCTGGAGACTTTGAATCCGCACCTGGATCTGTTCCTGTGTGACCTGCCCTGGGTGACCCTCCTCTGGCAGGGGGGTTGGACTAGATGATCTCCAGTGGTCCCTCACAACCATTCTATGATTCTATGACAGTGCTGCCTCTGAGAACTTGTTCTTCTCATTTCATTATCTTTGGCATGCTAACTGAGTGTTGGAGGGCCTCAGTAGGGTGAAGGCCTAACGACCAAAACTGTCTCAGGTAGTTACCTAAAAAGTAGCAGTTCCAGCCATTTCTAAAGACCTGCATAAGCAGTCTGATGTTTTCAGAATTGTAAAGTAGTTTGTGTTGAAACAAGGCTAGATGTAGATGTCAGTCTCTAAATACCTAATAGATAGGGAACTTCTGAGTAACTGACACACAAAGCTTCAGTGAAAGTGTATCCTTTTAATATATTGTTTGATTTGAATCCAAGAACCCTACAGACCTAATGACAAAAGCTGTTCCTAGGTAAGCTGAAGAAAACAGGCTTCATAAACTGGGGTATTTTGGTTTTCTTTTAAACTGTGTGAAATTTGCAAAGGTTTATCTAGACAAATGGAAACATTTCCCAACAACATTAAGTAATGCAAATAGCAGAATTTTCACCAGCTTTGCACCTACTTTATATTCTTGCAGAATATGAGCTAAGAATTCTTAGCTCACTATTCTGCAGTTGTGTTTTGTTTTGTTTTGTTTTTCCTAATGTGCAAGTTTTTTAACTGTGCCTTTAATTTTATGTATTCAGTTATTCTGTAGAAAAAAACCCCGCTTATTGGAACCCTGATCAAAATTATCTGTAATTAAACCTTTTTTACTGGTCAGAGGTCACCTATAATTCGAGAGATTATTGCTACAGATGGAGGTAACAGGAGCAGTAAAGTTGAACTTGCAATAACAATTACTAGTGCAAAAAGCCAGCTTCCACAGTGGGAAAGAGAAAGCTACGAAGTTGTTACTCCAGAGAATACAACACGAGATGCATCAGTTTTGGTAAGGTTGGGACAAACTTCTTCATCTGTCTGTAGCTTTAAGGATATAGAGTAATGGAATGTTGCTTATCTGCTGAAATATAGTCAGCTTTTATTATTAATATTGTGTGTTTACTTTTATATTGTGTGTTGTAGGGACCAATGATCTGCTATCAGTTTTCTTTCAGAAATGCTAACATTAATCAACATTTTGGCTTTAATTTGCCTGTGTGCAACCATTATTTAATTTCCTTTCCATTTGGACAATGTTATAGGTGTTTTCCTTTTTTGAAGGCTTCTGTGTTACCTGAGGTAATTATTGCGTCTAAAGTACTTATGAGTTTTTTTCAGTTTGATAGCTTGGAATGAGTAATCAGAAGAGGTTTATGAAGTAACTCCAAAATACCTATTTTTAGGGTAAAAGCACGAGTAACCGAACATGTAACAACTGCTTACCTTTGGCTGCAGCTCTTTGCAGCCCGGAGATATATCAAGCAGGGTTAAGATTTGGTATGGGGAAGTATTTGTCCAAGCATTTCGACTTCAGAGATGAAGATCTGGGAGAGTCAGTACCTAAAAGCTTTTGGAAATGTTGCTGTACTTAACAAAAGTGTTAATTACGCAAACTTTTTGAACTGTGCAGACAATCAAAGCAACTTCTTCCCTTGGTGACCCCCGTGTGACTTATAACCTAGAAGAGGGACTTGTTCCAGAGACCAACATGCCAGTTCGTTTCTACCTGACTCCAAACAGACATGATGGTTCTGCTTCTATCCTGGTAGCCGAGCCACTAGATTATGAAACGACGAAGAGCTTTCTGCTGAGGGTCCGAGCACAGAATGTTGCTGCAGTTCCTCTGGCAGCCTTTGCTACAGTCTATATTAATGTAACAGGTCTGTAAGCTCTTCAGTGGTGTTCTATAATCATCATGCTTTTGGCTTTTAAATTTAAAGATTTCTAGTTTTCTCTTTACCCGCTTTTTTGATGTTCTAGATGTCAATGACAATGTCCCGTTCTTCACTTCTTCTATTTATGAAGCCTTGGTAACAGAGGGAGCTGATGTTGGGACATTTGTCATTCAGGTGTCTGCCACTGACCTTGACCTTGGTCAGAATGGTGAGGTAAGCAATTGGGGACCTACATCTTCTGTGATGAAAGGTGCGGAATAACTTCTGTATCAACAGTGGTTAAATAACTAGTGGTTAAATAAACTAGGCTTCAACCTAGAAAAGGGATGACTAATAGGGAAATGTGAGATGAAATAAAGTAGTTAATTATATGTTTCCTTGTCTTGCCACGTGAAAAATAAAACTAAAACTAGTAGGTGTGAGACAGAAAGCAAAGAAGAAATATTTATACAAGCTGTATTGCAGGCGGAAGACTTGCTGTAGAATGCTCTGGTTTGGAAAGGTCTACACAGACCTAAAATGTGGATGGATAAATTAATAGAAGATAAAATGTGTTGAAAGCTTCTGTGAGTTGTAAATCACTGAGGGTACTGAAAACAGAATCCTTACAAAACATGTCAATTTAACACCAAAAGTGAATGTATTTGTTACTGATTTTAAAACGTGCAAGTAGATACATCCTTAGAACAAGAGTGCAAGCTGAAGCCAAGTGCAGAAAACCTGTAATGGAGACTAGAATGCAGTCCTTGATACCAAGCAAGTTCAAATTCATCTCATCCATGGCTATTATATTAATTCCTGGGGTCTTGAGCTGAGTTTGAGGGCTTTTCCACAAGCACTGTGCAAGTGTGAACTAATGAACTGATTAGATGAGACAGATTTATTTCAACAGGCAAGGGAGTTAATTGACTTTAAACTGGACTGCTCAAGCTGGCAGCTTTACCCAGCTTTCTCCAATCAAATTCTGAAACACAAGACTTTTCTTCCTGTCTTTAAGTTGTGAACTGTCCAACAAAAGGAAAGTATAAATTAATGCCTTCTTTTTAATCTTTTAGATAACTTACTCCTTGTTACATGACAGTGGCAGAGACTATGCATATTTTCGCTTGGACTCCCATACAGGCTCAATTTACACAGCCTCAGTGTTTGACAGAGAGGAGAAGGGCTCCTATCTTCTAGAAGTCAAGTCAGTAGATGGCTCTGAATCAGCTCGACCTGGAAAACATGGGAAGCCAAACTCTGGTAAGAGAGAGGTGTCTGTTTTATGTGGATTGGTCACTGAAAACACAAGCTTGGAAGTGCAAGATTAATTCCCTTTTTTTCAAGTGTACCTGTAAAGGAGTATCCGTTGGTTTGTGTTTGCTTTTTTTCTTACCATTTGTGCAGCAGCTGTGTCAGAAATATTTTATATCATCATCAGGCAAGGGGTTTTTTTGTTCTGAAATTAAAAGAAAATTAGGATTTCATAGAGCTGAGAGTGTATGGAAATACAGCAAAGTACATAAAGTACATGTACAAAGTACATAAATATAGCAAAGATGCATCCCTTACCCATGGGATGGAGATCTTTGGGGTAGTGGTGGTGTTTCTCAAAGCAACGTATCTGGTACTGGATTCACTCAAACATAATTACAAAGTATGAAGCAAGAACATTCAGGACAGAAAATCTCCTTCTCAGTTAATGGCTATGTGTAAATAAAGACTTAAAATTCAGCTTTTGTGGCTTCAGGAGAAAAAATTATGACTGAAAACTGTACAATATTAGGCATCAGTTATTCACATATTATCTGTTCAAACAAATTGGATGTGACATGTGTTTGATATCCAAGTGCTTTTGAGCAATGTTGGTATATTGTCCACAATGTTGGTATATATTGTCCACAACCCTAAGGGTTTGTTTCTGTATTGTCTGTGTATTCATCTTCATTTCATGTGCAGTTTGCAGACGGTTTAAGGAATTGTAGCTGACAGAAGTGACACTGCTGAGTATTTTAATCTCTTGTTTCTTGTCTCTCAAGACACGGTCTACGTGCGCATTTTTATCAGTGATGTGAATGATAACAAGCCTGTCTTCACTCAGAGTGTCTATGAAGTAAATGTAGATGAAGACCAGGATGTGGGTACAACTATCCTTACAGTCAGTGCTAATGATGAAGATGAAGGTGAAGTATTGGAATTCCCCATAGCTGTGTCTAAAATATTAATGAGTTAATTTCAGCACACCAAGACATATTTAGTGGTGTTGGAAAGGAAAATGTCTTTTTGTCTTGAGATTTTAAAAGTTCTTTAAGTGTGAACTGATTGAGTATGAACATTGGTTCATAATGGAGCTGTGAGGCGTAAGTCAAATAACTCCTACTTCAGGAGTCAATGCATTAATGTGGGATGATGGAGTATAATTTCTCTGCCAGCAAATACAAATTTATTATAATTATAGATCATATAATTTTCTTACAAATGGGTGCCAATAAAAGTGTCCTGGTCAACAAGAATGAATCAAATTATTTCAGTGAGATTAATTTGTTTTCTCTGTGGACAGTATAGTTGTATTGTTCTTTATTTTTTTGGTACACGTTCTCATATTTGAAACTAGACTTCCTAGATGCATGTGATGAGTCTTGGCTCTATTGCTCTATCTGCAAATCATTCAGGAATTCAGCCATGAACCATGTTAAAATAAATACATAACCAGTGTTCATAAAGCGGTGAGGGAATAGTACAGACTTGAATATTTTGGTCACAGTGCACTCACTACTAAATTGACTTTGCTGTATGGTGAAACATGCATTTTGGTTGCACAAGGCCGTATTGTCAGCATGTCTGTGAAGTGCAAGGATGTCCTGGCTGCAACTGATTCCTCTCAAGGAGATTGAGGCAAATGTGGCAGAGTTGTACTGAAGAAGGATTTACCTACTCAAGGAACTTCTAGTGAATTACATAGGCTGCCTGTAAGTCTACTCTATAGCGTTGGATCATGGGACCTGATGTGATGGATGTGTGACACTTCATTTCTCTCCTCTTAATAAAGTAAATGATTAAGGATGTAGCTATGAAAGAAGGGAATAAAGGAAGAATGTTAATATGAAGGTAGAGCTTGCAGAAAGGTTAAGTGTCTTTATTTTATCTTAAACCACTGACAAATTGGCACTGCATCTGAAATGTCAAGAAGTTCTGTTAGGACTGTCTCCTGTGGTTTAATAAATAATTCTCCTGTTCGTTGGTAAAATCTATGTATAAATGTAGTGCTGAATGGTTCTGTGGTAGGAAGTATTTTACAGTAACTCATTCTTACATGCTGGGTGTTAGCCACTAAGAATATATCCCATAGCCTTCTCCAGTCGTATTGATCCTTCGGTGACTTCAAGGCATTGTAAGGAAAAGGAGAATTAATACTTCATTGGAAAGACACGTTTCATAATTGAAAATTACAATTATAATCGAGCATATCAGAAGCGAAATGCTGGTAAGTAAACTGACACAGCTGCATGTCTTAAAAGACCACAAAACTATAATAACAAAATCAGTTATTGTATGATCATCTTAACATCCCAGTTTTTAACCTTCTTAGAGAAACGTGCGTTTTCTGACCCTGTTTGTAATTGACAGGAACAAATGCTAAATTACGGTACCAGTTCATGGCTGGAAACACAGGAGGAGTACTTGACGTAGAAGGAGAAACAGGAGCCATTGTTATTGCCCAACCACTGGATTATGAAGAGACAAAAATTTACGAGATTGACTTGTTGGCCTCTGATGGAAAATGGGAAGATTATGCAGTTATCATCATCAATGTCATGAATAAAAATGATGAGACTCCAGTTTTCTCTATTGATGAATACTATGGAATTATCATTGAGGAACTGGATGGGTTACCGGTCTTTGTACTTCAGGTAGTGTATGCAGTTTCAGAGATTATCATATTTAAAGGAAAAAGCACAGATTACTCTGCTAAAATTATGTTAATAATAATCCAGAGCATAATCCAGTTAATAATAATGATGTCAGTAATAATCCAGCACAGATATTCTAAGGAAATTAGGTTTCACTGAGATTTTTTTGTCAGTGGAGGAAGAGAAATGAATTTTTATGGAAAAATAATTAGAAAGATAGTAAGTAGGATCAGCAAGATGGACCATTTGTGATCTTAAAAAGCAAATCACAAACATTTTGAAGTAGCTGCCAGGATAGCACAGTTAAATTATTTCTACAAATAGGAAAATAAACCATTACTTTAGTATTAGGAATATCTACGTTGTTATTGTAGCTCGAAGTGTATTTATCTACTCTCGGTTGTCCCACAGCCACCTCCCATTGCCGTTCCTCTGACATGTACATGTCACAGCATGTCGTATACTCTTGCTTGGACTCCTTTAGACTCTACAGGATATAATACAACCATAATTTATAATTTCCATGTATTTTTTTTCATACCTTTTGTAGGTTATGGCAAACGATCCTGATAGTAACGTGGGTGAAGGAGATTTGAGATACTCATTGCATGGGCATGGTGCAGCTGATGTTTTCACAATAGATGAGAAAACGGGCAGCATTTACTCACACCAGAGGCTGGATCGGGAAGAGAGAGCACTGTGGAGATTTGTTGTTTTGGCTACTGATGAAGATGGAGAAGGACTTACAGGGTTTGCTGACGTAATTATTAACGTGTGGGATATCAATGACAGTGCACCCGTGTTCATGTGCATGCCCGATGATTGCAACGGCAGCGTCTTTGAGAACTCCCCTGCAGACACCTTAGTCTTGGAAATGGGTGCAGTTGATCGTGACGATCCCAATGTAGGTCTTAACGCTGTCCTGACTTACAGGATAATGGAGAATGTAAAAAACGAGTTTGGTACTGACATGTTTAAGATCAATCCCAATACCGGTACAATCCACGTAGGGGAGGGAATGCTGGACAGAGAGAGGACTGACAATTATTTTCTTACCATCGAAGCCAGCGATGGGGGAGGGCTAACGGGAACTGGCACTGCCACTATCTGGATTGCAGACGTCAATGATCACGTTCCAAAATTCACAAAAAAGATGTGGCAGGCAACAATTCCTGAAAATAGTGCCATCGCCTCGAAAGTTCTGCAAGTGTGCGCTATGGACGCAGATGTCGGGGACAACGCTGACTTAATATTTAATATCATCGGGGGAGACCCAGACCAGAAGTTTTATGTTGAGAATGATAAAGAAGAGCAATGTGCCACTATTCGACTGAAAAAAAAATTGGATTTTGAGAATGCACATGAAAGGCAGTTTAATCTTACTGTCACAGTGGAAGATCTTGACTTCTCTAGTATTGCAGTGTGCCTGATTGAAGTTGAAGATTCTAATGACCACAGCCCGGTTTTCCTTTCTCAGTTTATTCAGACAAGCCCTTTCTTTGAAAACACACCTGTAGGTACAACAATAGCTATAGTGAGAGCTACGGACAAGGATTCTGGTTTGAATGGGGACATTATATATTCTATAAAGTCTGATTCGGATCCTATGGGACAGTTTGTGGTCAACCAACGCGGTCACGTGATTGTGGCAAATGCACTAGATCGTGAAGTCATTCAAAAATACACTTTAATTGTGCAAGCTTCAGATCAAGGGACACCTGCCCACACTGGAAGCGTTACAGTTTTGATTAACTTGCTTGACGTTAATGACAACGCACCAAGGTTTGAGGCAGCGTACAAGCCCATAGTTTGGGAAAATGTCTTGAAGCCTCAAATAGTGGATATGAACCATACATCAAAGCTGCTTCATGCGTTCGATCCCGACAGCAAGGAAAACGGGCAACCCTTTACTTTTTCATTGCCACTGGATTATCAGAACTCTTCAGATTTTTGTCTTACTGACAACAACAATAACACCGCAACCCTAACTGCTTTGAGATCCTTTGACAGAGAAAAGCAGAAGGTGTTTCATCTGCCAGTAGTTATAACAGATAGTGGGATTCCAGCCATGAGCTCTACAAACACCCTGACTATAACAGTTGGTGATGAAAATGACAACTGCCATGAGTCTGGCCACAAGGAAGTCTACATGTACAGTCACAAAGGTAAGTGCTGTCTGGATATTAGCTCACGTTCATGAATATACATAGCACAGTTTCATGTGTAATTTCTCTCTTGCACTTCTTAATTTTTATTTTTTTAATGGTTTACCTAGTTCAAAATGGAAACTCCAATTCTACAAACTACTAAATAAAGCGGAATGAGCAAAGTATATTTGCGAAACTTGGACCCTAGTGTGGACTCTACCCCACACCTCCAAAAAACTACCAAAAAAATGGTTAGCTGCAAACTCACAGAAAAAGGCAGTGGTTTTATAAACCAATAAAATCTGTTTTCCATTCACTAATTTTCACCTACATAGAGGAAAAGTTCTTTTTATGTGCATATGTGATTCAAAAAGGCCAATGGAGGCCTGAAAAAAAAGGGCCAAGAAGTGGCATAGCTTGGTGGCTTCTTGCCCATTTCCTTCTCTCTGTCACGTCCTGCTCTCCCAGCTGCACACCACAAGATGCTGTCCTTCTTTTGCTGGATTCTACTTGTGTGCCATTTGAAATAAGAGAGTAGCAATGAACCATGTGGGGATTAGTTCCTGATGTTGTGATCTTCAGTATTTTTTATTTATTTTTGTCTGAGAATTTTATGTAGAGTCATATTTATGTATAATTACCACAGGTATCACAGGGTGTCAGGGGTTGAAAGGGACTTTGGAGATCTTCAACTCTAACCTCCCTGCCAGAGCAGGATCATACAATCTATCACAGGTCACAAAGGAACACATCCAGGCAGGTTTTGAAAATCTCCAGAGAAGAAGACTCCACAGCCTCTCTTGGGAGCCCGTTCCAGTGCTGTGTGACCCTTACAGTAAAGAAGTTCCTCCTCATGTTAAGGTGG